>QMIH01003284.1:17997-30416 GCA_003987875.1 Clarias batrachus
TTTTTTTTTTTTAATTCAGGTTATGACCGACTTACGAATGACTTCCCATTCCATTTCATATCATCATGCTCCCAAACAATTCGCGAGTGATTCTTTGCAACCGCCAACTCATGTGTGGTTTGTTACTTTACCAGTTATTGGTAAAGTGGCTGCACTCATTGACACTCTTGTCCAGTAGGTGGCAGTGTTCCATTGTTGTGCTTTGTTACTGGTACTAACTTGGCCTACCTAATGTTGTACAATGTTGTCATGTGTTTGGAGTGTTACAAACCAAAAATCTAGAGTGCCTGAATTTAAGCAAACATTTAGAGCAGTTATGTGTGAAGAAGAGAGTCCGAACAGAGAAGAGTAGCAGGAATGATGATTTGTGCCAGAAAGGTATCAGCAAGTATGAAAGGAAAAGTTTACAGGATGGACGTGGGACCAGCAATGTTTGGAGCCTGCTTGATGAAAATAAAGGAAAAAGAGCTGAAGGGGGTGGAGCTAAAGATGGTGCAATTTGCTTCGGAAGTGAAAAGAATGAACAGGATTTGCAATGTGTATATTAGAGGGACAGTGCAAGAGATGGAACTGCCAGGCACAACGATGATCATTTGTAACAGTATGTGTACGTTTTAACAGTTCTTGAATGGTTTTGGATTGGAAACCACCAGCTAAGTCAAGCATCACTGGACACAACTAAAGTCTAGCAACACAACATTTCATTTTGTTTTAAAGTTTAATTATTAAATCGGGCACATAACTGTTCATAACATTTTAAGTCATCATTTTAATTTCACTTATGGTGGAGGTTAAACTTCAGGCAGATATCTAAGTAATGCCAAAGTTTCATGAAATTCTGTCAAGCGGTCAATTTGAGACGCGTCCATAGTTTGACGCATGTGTASTACGCTGTACAACACATAAACCTCCCCATTTAAATTTCAGATTAACCCAAATACTGAAGAAACAGGGAGGTCATTAGTCCAGAGTCTCAGCTGTACAGACATCTAGAGGAAGTTCATTCCACCACCTAGGTGCCAGAACTGGGAGAATTCTTCTGATGTTGTAAAAAAGCAGTTGTGCAGAGCGAGTAAGGTTAGCAAAGTCTGAGGAAAATGACAGTTAATTAATAACAAACAAAAAAAATGACTTACTCCCAGTGCTTTTGGTTCTCCTTTCAGAAATTTCTGCCAGGATCTTGGCGTCTCAGGTGTGTTTTGTTCTGCTGAACTCTGAGCTGTTGATGTGGGAATAACCTGAGTGACGATGGTGTAGCCACTTCGTACAGTACTGAGGGGTCTAGGAGCGCTGGCCATCTTTAAAGCTCCGCCGGGTTTTAGTCTGTGAACAAAGAACAATTTTCACTATTCGCATGGATTTAATAGTGAGAGGTGAGAAGAAACAGCAGTACAAATGAACACCAAAACATTTCCCAGAATCCTTTTGGGCATTCCACCACGAGCATCAAAACCTGCCGATCTGGATTCTCTGATCCCCTGATTACTGCGCGCACACACCTGAGCTCAGTCAGCTCACACACATAAATATCTTTGATGCAGAGACATGCATGGTTTTCATAAAGTATAAATGAATAAGACAGACTTGTATAGATTTGAAAACCAAAAAAATATTGTCATGGAACATGGTTTAGCTGTCTAAAAACAAACATAAATACAATTCTCACACAAAAACAAGAAATTCTAAAGTTCAAAAAGCATTTGAATGATATGTAGATGTGACATGTTTTGATTTTGACCAGAGTAAAATTTTGACATATTTCCCATAGTTCCACATTCCTTAGTACTTTTTCCACCCCTAATAATATTTCTGTCTTTTTACAATCTTCAAATGCTACATAATGGTTTGAAAACCATTTAAATATAAAACCATACAAAGGAACATGGTTAAAAAGCAAAACCTTAAGACTAAAATACGAGACCATAAAAAAACTTTATATATATATATATATATATATATTTTACCTCCTGTCCTTTTAGCAGTGAGTCTGTGTCTCTCTCTCCCTCCTTTTACTTTCTCTTCACACTATCCCTCTGTCGTTATCTATCACACATCCAGTATATCAAAATGATACTTAAACTTCCCACTGAGGTGAATAGAACAGATTAAGACAAAAATGATGATAAGAAAATCCTCTGATGCTGTAGTACAACTGGGTGACTATACTGTAATCTGCGTTGTTTAGAAAAGTATTTCCTGCTCTGACGTGTGCAATAGTCATTACCTCACCTTTCCCTACCCCTATTTTTTTTTCTTTCATTTTTTAAATTCTTTTTCGCAATGGTACACACCATTGGTATCATGCAGTGGATCACTTATGTACTGTAACTGTCTCTAAAATCGAAATATACAACTCGAACTATACTACTCATTAATATTTTACATGAAAAATTGAATTAAACTAAGATTGAATATGCAATAGAATAAAAGTAAACAGGAAATTAAGTTTACAAAATGAAATGAATAAAGATATTTAGATTACATTTTCTACTGAGAAATTACATAAAGCATTAACTCCATTACATTGACATAAAAAAATAACAGTAATAATTAAACTTAATTACAGTTTTTTGTCTGACTGTCACAAAGCCCTGATAATGAAGATATTTTTTAAGGCATGCTTCAAATAGTCTATTATTAATCCTGCACCCATAAAAAAAAAAAAAAAAAATCTTCCTTTCCTCAACAGCCACCGCCCTGTAGCCTTGACCTCAGTAGTGATGTAGTGCTTTGAAACGCTGGTCACAGACTTCATCAACTCTTCTCTACCTGACACACTCGATCCAGTAAGTTGCTTACTGTTCAAACTGATCGACAAATCATGCCATTTCACCTCTTCTTCACTCAACACTGACTCACTACACTCACAAACATGAACAAGGCAGGTTGTGCACTTTACATAATATAATTATTTCAGTATACTCATAATAATTGGATTTGTTGACTTAAGATATTTTTTTTTCGATTAAGGTTTACGTAATTATGTCTCAACATACCTTACAAATTCCTAATATGTCGTGTAATCACAAACTATTCATGTTAAGTCAACATTTCATACATACAGCAGGAGACAGTAGCGAGATGCCAGCGGTCATGAAACACTAAAGAAACAGAAGAGCAAGACGCATCAAACTACACCTGCGCAAAGTTAGTTGCTTTTTCAGATATATGTTTTTTTTTCACGAGTACATATTTTTGTATGGTATCTAACGTTGGCATGCTTCTGTACACTCAACAAAATAAAAATGAAATATGGATATCTGTTGGTCCAAAGAAAGTGATTATGGTCAACAGGTGGAGTAAAATCTGCACATGCGCAGTTGGAAAACACCGCAGAAAGGAACAAACCACAACAGCTGCTCKTCACCTCATTTAGATCGGCGCCATTTTTTGAGAATCAAAAACGGAGAAATGAGAACATGCTTGGATTTTAAAACCAGAAATTATGCATTCATATTGAGGCTGTGAACATTTGAATCATTACTCACTTGTAATACCGTGTTGTGTATAGTATTGTCATGAAGTTGCCATATTCCTCATGTCTACTTTAACATTATAGTTACTGTAGATACATTTTTGTTATTTTCATTAGTGTGATATTTTTGAACTTTGTTATATATTACATCACCCAAATTAAAGTGGAATATGACATTAAATTGCTGGTAAGGATTTGTTTTTTGATTGTCGTGTGCAAATACAGCAGTTTTCTGTTCATGTTCTAATGCCAGTTTTAATAACTTAAATAATTAATCTTAAAAGGTGGTGTTGGAACATAGTTACTTAATATCTAATGTTATTATTCAAGCCTTATAACCCTAAAAAAAAAAACATGGCAATGAGCATATTTGACATTTATTTAAGATGACATCTATGTAAGCTTGTTTGTTTGGTCATCTAACACATTTTAACTTTTAAGTTTAGTAGTTTGCAGTTTTTCATATTTTCTTGTTATTATTCGTTGGTGACTCGCATTCTTTTTCTCCCTTACAGAGTTTTGAAACACAACCTGTAGAGTCCTGTTATAAGTGAAGATTCACCTTTCATTGCTGAATTCAAGAACAGATGGCCTGCACTCTTTACTGAGCGAGAGGTTTGTCTTTAATGTCGTGTCAGCTGATTCATTACTTGGAGATTTTTATAAGTGTAAACTATGATTTGAAGTACTTTAGATGTAATTCAGGTTTGTCTATGTAAATGTGTGTTATCTGTGAGTGCTGGTAAAGTGCTGGTAAATTTGAAATTGTATCAGATATCTGTGGAATTCAGCAGGATTACAACAATTCCATTGTTGTCCAAATCCATGGGTCAGTTTGATCATTTCTCCTCCCAGCTCCTCAAAAAGTTCGAAAAAAGACAGGAGGAGCAGCCACACAGAAGATCACAGACATCCTGTCAGTTATGGATCATGTTTTCAACTCTTTGTACACAAAAATAAAAGTTAAAAGTGAGTTTCTGTTCTAAAGCTCCAATTATCATTGATTTTTTAAAAATCTTTTGATGCTTCAGAAAAAGAACTCGCCATTGCCCGTCATTTTAACAACAGAAATAGCTGGACAAATTGGTCCAAATGTACATTTTATGTAGCAAATTGATATACCCTAAGTGAGGCTCTTGATTATGGGAAGCTAACAGTGGGGTGGATTAGAGAAGGAAGTGTCAGAAGCTGAATAGAACAGAAGCTGTGTCAGACACAAAATATCAAGTAATGAAAATAATGGCCATGCTGAAGCTGTTGTAACCATTCAAGTCAACGAATGGGCACTTACCCTGGGCCGCGTTTCCCAAAAGCATCGTAAACCTAATAAGTTCGTAAAAATGATCGTACGACTGATCTTAATATTACGGTCTGTTTCCCAAAACCATCGTAACTTAAGTAGCACTTGAAAATCTTCGTAGATCTACGAGTGCTCTGAAGTAATCGTAAAGCCTTAAGTGCATCGTAAGAAGACAGAGTTATGAGGTCACCTACTGGACAACTGGTAAATTGCACCTAAAATTGACTTCTCTTCAAAGTCATTTTTCATTTAATTTGGACGTATATATTTTTACTGTTTTCTATTTTTTACTCATTACACAATTCAATATAGAAATAATAATGAATAAAAAAATTATTACTTAGATGTGATAAGAGTTGACAAACTTGATAACGTATGTTGATTTTTATTTTTCATTTACTACTTCTCTATTGTCAGATTGTTTCAGTTGAACTATTAAAGTAAAATAATTTTGGGTGAAGTGTGCAATAAATGTATAAATAACGCTGTGTCGGTTCTATCCATTTAAACATGTAAACATGTTTTAGATGTGATAAGCTTAAGTAATGCCTTCATGCATCACGCAAACCATGAGGTATCATTTGTTTGTATCCATGATTTTATCTACTTTTTGTGCTTTTTCAGGCTTGTTAGAGGAAGATAGCATGTTGGCCCATGGTGTTATTTTTCAACATCTTAGATGTGTCAGCTTGCAATGCATTTGTGGTGTGGATGGACTTTAATCCAGATTGAATTTTTTTAAGTGACAGCTATTCCTGAAGCAGTTGGGAAAAGCCATGCTGGCACCTCACATTGACACCTTTCTCAAAAACAGCGAGGATATACAGTACAATATGAGGATGACTGCGATACAAGGCAGAGAAGCAAGATCATTTGCCCCAAGAGGTGTGAAAACAAGTATAATGTGCCATATATTGCAATGCAAATATTTGTCCAACATGTGCATGAGAAAAAACAGTGAAGTTTAGAAGATTGATGTTATTACTTTTTTTAAATTTTATTTCTGGTATCAGACAAAACACATCTAACAGACTGATGAACGTTGTAATGTTCTTGTTCCTGTTAGTTGTTCTTTAATGTATTAAGATGGTAATATTGTGAAATTGTTGTAGGATTTTAGCTCTTTGTAGGAGATTAATCAAATTTTTAAGACTTCGGGTTGATTTTATTAAACTGATTGAAAGGTTATAGCATACACTTCATCATCTATCCGTCCAGCATCTAGCACGATTCTGTATATCTTACCAATTCTGCTTATCCTGTGGTCAATGATGACAATAGAAAATCTGGTATTTACCAATTATGAGCAAGGTAATGTAAGATCTGGGCAAATGTTTAGACTTGAAARTGCACAACCAAGACAACAGTTCTTTATAAAGAAACAAGAATTTATTTATCTACACTACGATACATGAAACTACGCTACTTAAACACATCCACACACACACGAACACAACATGAGAGTTAATTACCAGCAATTATTACTGAGCATAATGATTATTTTCTTAAAAAACTCTAATGTCTCTCTCTCTGATTTGCTGTTTTTAAGTGTGTATTGTCTTGAAGTTTGGTGTTGTAACTGAACACTTTAGTAAATATTTGCACTTAGTAAATATTTGTATTGTTCAATTTGGACATGGATGTACATTGTTAGAGATAGGATAGAGGCAGAGCTAGTGCTAGTATCGTATGTGAGAATATCCTAAACATGAATTGCATTTGACATTTCATGTAAGATCAAATTTGGAAATCCAGGTCTGCAGGAGAGATGCTGCTGCACCAGCAAACCAGTCCATAGAAGATGGCTGAGGCCACCACAGAGTCAAAAAAGGTCTTCAGCAGTGCTCTCCTCAACAGAAAGAGTCTGCTTAGTTTTTTTTTTCTATAAATTGCATCTGTTGCATCTGCTGTTTCAGCCCTATTACCTGAAACGTTCACCCCTATTAAATATTCTAGCAATGTGACAGCAAAATGAGGTGAAACAAGTGAAAACAAAATAAATAATAAAAAATAATAATAAAAAAAAGTATGTCTCTTGTACGGAAATCGTTTGTGCAAATTTTTAAGTTTTACAGAGTGGGTAAAGAAGTAACTGGGAATAAAGGTCATATTTCTAATACAAATGTATTGAAGAAAATTGTTCATGTACTTTATTACATATGTACTGTAGGGATGAGCAGGGTTCCAAAGAGAGCAAACTATCGGTCACATGCCAGAACTCTCTCCCAGCCTCCATGGCGCCATCTCGCTAATCTTATCTGCCCTTTTGAGACAAGGCAGCATGTCTAACATGAAGAATGGGAAACTTAATCAAGGGAGTCTGTGCACCTGAAGCCATAAAAGTCCAGACACCTCGAACTCCAGCTGTGTAAACTGGCAAACTAATAAACAAAGGAGGCAGTTTTACACTTCTGAGTGGGGGAAAACCCTCGCTAACTCAGACCACTGGCCACCTCATTGACCCCCTGGACACGGGATATTTCTCCACACTCCTTTACATGAACAGAGAGACACTATTTAAAACGATCGTCTCGGGTTACTTTACTGATGCTGCGTGAAGCCACTATGGGAACATCTCTTTGTTAGATTTTATAGTCTGAATGTCAATGCTACTCCGGGCTCGCGGGTGCTCGAGTCCTCATCCCAAAGCTAGGTCTGAGACCTCCTTGGCTATTGTGCACACACGCTACACAACCTGGGGGTCCAGACACTTGCAGTGCGGCGGCGTTCCCATGGCGTTTTCACATGTACCTTTTGAAAGGGAACGTCTCGGGTTACTTTCCTGTAACCCTGTTCCCTCATAAAGCGGGAACGAGATGCTGCGCTTCAATGCCGCACTGCCGGCGTGCCTGGACGTCCTTTCAGACGAAAAATTGACCTGAAGATTTTTCCAGTTCACTCCTATTTATAACCTGCAGGTGCACCTTATTCGGTGACGTCATGCCTGGCACAGGTTATAAGCCGAAGGTATTCGGCGGGTTTTGACATGCACAAGCTTCACAACCGGCAACAAAGAGATGTTCCCATAGCGTTTTCACGCAGCATTGAGTGTAGCTTTTGAAAGGGAACTGTTGGGCCCTTGGTGGTCGTGGGACTTGAACCTGGGACCTTCTGAACCGTAGGCCAATGCCTTAACAACTGAGCTACCCCTGACCTAGTAATGAGGTGCGAGTTGAGGTAGTGGGAGGAGAAACAGTAAACATTTGACATACGTCAAATTTTATTGATTTTAAAAATTTAGGATAGATTTGAAAGTACTTTTACTCCTTTATAAATTACTCAATAGTCTAGGATCTAAATACACTGCAGATCTGCTCACTCAATATAAACCTCACAGATCACTCGGATCATTAGGATCGAGTCATTTAGAAATACCAAGGGTTCACACAAAACAAGGGGAATCCGCTTTTAACTATTGTGCCACCCCCGATTGGAACCAGCTTCCAGGAGATCAGATGTGCTTAAACATTAGTAACATTTAAATCTAGACTTAAAACTCAACTGTTAAGCTGTGCATTTATGTTCTGTCTGGGTTAACCCCTAGAGGGCGCCTCGCACCCTGAAACCTTTTTTAGTTCTTGGACTACGTTTCACAGAATGCGCCTCGGTCAGGTGATGAGAACACACACCTGATCCGAGGTGACTAATTAGCTGGGTATACAGTAAATAGTCAGAGTTTGAGTTGGTGTTGGTCTTGCATCTGTTTTGTTATCACTTTTTAAAATACTGTTTGTTTTCTTTATTAAAGAACATCTTTAATCTTAACCTCCTGTGATTATGCCTCGTCTGCAAAGACAGCACTTCCGCGACACGTCCGTACCGACTGCACTGTATTTTATGTTTCTTATATTTTTAATTGTTTTATTTTTATTTCAAATTTAATTTTAAATAGATTTAAACGTTTTATTGCTATTATTTTCTATTTCATTTTACGGTTATTTTCTTCTCTTTCATGTAAAGCATTTGAATTACCATCGTGTATGAAAAGTGCTCTACAAATAAACTTGCCTTGCCCAGGCTTCAGCGTTCTCCAAAAACCCTTTGAGCACATTCCCACCACTCACAGCAGTCGCAGTATTGCTTTTTCACTTAAATGATCACGTGACAAACATGTAAGAACCTGCACAACAGTCAGAGGCGCTGCTCCAGAAAATAAATCAACACACCCTGACCGATGCTCCACAGTGCTGTTGGATAAATGAAATATTTTAATTCCATACAAAATGAAATTTCTTTTCTTTCTTCTTATAGAAATAGATGAATGTGTAGCAATTGTTACATACGTAGTAGATCATTTTTAAATGCATTGCACAAAAGAGACCGTCGTCATTCCATAAAATTTATTCAGATGTACTCAGAGAGCATTGTTAGACAATGTGAAGCTTAGAATGTATAAAGAAGCAGGTTTTGATTGCAGATTTACATAATGTTTAAGGCTATGAATTAAACTTTGTGGAGATAATGACAGATGATTGCTGTGGAGCCTGTGGGTGGTAGAATGCAGGATTGTACATCGGTTGTGGATTCATCGGCTGCACATTCATCGGCTGTGAATACATCACCTGTAAGGAAAAGATTCCGTAAAATACCAACCTTGTTTAAACACACTTTACATAATAAAGGTTGATAGCGTCAGGCATTTATAACGCACCTTATCTCTTTCAATGACAACTGTTAAAAGCACTAGACAAATAAAATTGAATTGAATTGAATTCAGTAATGTGTAATGAATATTCTTGAGCCAGTGATTTGGGTGACTTTTTACTTTTCTTTAGCCTTAAGTTATTAAAATAGCACGTTTAAGGATGAAACTACTGAGCCCCTAATGGGACATGGCTGGAAAAAAAAATATTTGGAGGGAAAAAAAAAAATCCACCTTGAAAAAAAAAAGCGAAGCAAAGAAAAAAAAAATCGGATTTTTTTGCCCCGCATTTTTTATGATTTTTTTTTTTCCTAAAGGTTCGCGAGATCTCGCAAAACTTGACTCTTCAGCATTGCCGATTTAGTCCAGCTGGTGGCAGCAATGCTCTTAAAAGCTGGCTTTCAACCACTAAAAAATAAAGGAAGAAGAAGCATCCTGCGAAAACTAATATACGAGCGTTGTTAAACAGGGATGGAGAGAATTACTGAGTAGAATTCTGAGTAGCTGAGTTTTACTTTCAGCTTGGCCTAAAATATAAAGATATTCAGTTTGTACTCTGCGTGCGCCCTTTCCATTTTTTGGCGCCGGAAATATGAGTCACGTGGTCTCCATTTGTTTTCCTCCTATGTCCCGATTTTTTTTTGTCGCCAATTTTTTTTGTGTTCCATGTCCCGTTTTTTTTTCCTTCCTCAGATTTTTTTTTTCGTCGCCAATTTTTTTTCTTCAGTGATTTTTTTTCCCCTCTCACCCATGTCCCTTTAGGGGCTCCGTATGAAACAAAGAAAAAAAAAAAGGAAAAAAAAAACATTGCAAGGACTGTGTTCAACTACAGTTGAACCTGACTGTCACAAAGGCGAGGGCAGCGTTGCGTCACCACACTACTTGGGGTTCTTTCTTGGCAAGAACCAGTAGCAGTGATACCAGCACAACCACAATAGCATGTTGGTGCTGAAAGGTGTTTATTGTGTTGCTCAAGTGATCCAAACAGTGTACAAACAAAGTGCTGGAAAATAAATAAAGAAACAAAACAATCATTTACAAAATATACACAAAAATTTACACTCCGTCCCACTCAACTCTGTCAACTCTCTCACCTTTCACCCAAACTAAGACCACTACCATCTACTCCACCCAACGACCCTCTTTTGATGGCTTTAAATGTAAGAGGCTCCGCCTCCTGGAATGTACAGTACCATCCGCAAATTTTCACACTGCCCCCCTTTTTACACACACCCATGTCAGAGTCAGTTAAACACAGTCAAACAGCATATCTGCAAAATCATATTCATCCTCAATATTCAAAATATATTATTAATGTATGCAGCCAATGCAAAGGGTTCAATCGCATCAATTAACCCAATGTATTCACATACCCCCCACACACACACATACATGCATATAATAAATGATGTAATAATAAACATTACTCACTGTGGACTCAGTGCAGCAAGTGGCTTTACAGGCAAAACCAGAAACGCAGATAGAAATGATCAACTCAAGCAGAGAGAAAACAATCAGCACTCCAGAGATTCCATTTTTCTGGCCCAGACAAACAGACAGACAGACAGACAAACAATTAAATTTAAAGATAGGTAAGTAAACAAGTACATAAGCAAGTAGATTTACACTTAATTGGGAATGAGGATGATGATGATAATAATAATAATAATAATAATAATAATAATAATAATAATACTTCGAAGAAGAATGTGGGAAATATTTTAAATAGCCGTAAAAAAACAGCTGAGTATCTTGCTTTCATTTTTCAGAGTAGAATCAATTTTAAAAACACTTAATAAAATAATACAAACAATATAAAAAGTCATACTATCTGTAAATGGAAATGCAAGAGCAAAAATCCATCTGATTTTGGAAGCTAGTTAATACGTAGCATTTAACATACCAATAAGAAAAAAATCCATGTGACATCATTAAGGTACTTACCAGATGCTGGGTGAAATACTCATAGTTTAAACTATGGCGGTTATAGTCGTAGGTGTGCCAAGCGTTAGTCGATACTCGATTAAATGCCATTTCCAGTGTAAACATGATGATGAACACACATGCAGCCAAAGCGCTCACCACATTCATTACCAGTGCAGCATTCAACTAACAAAAGAGGAAACAGTAAGATATAACAGTGCATCGTGTAAACGATTTTTCATTAAACTTCACATTAAAGCAGAGATATTCTAAACTCTGCATTCTGATTGGTCAGGAGGTGTTGATTAATTTAGCAATATCACAGTCAATGTACAGTAATGCTGCTGGACTGAGCATCAGCACGGCTGTGATGCGGACGTAGGCATGAAGGAAAGTACTGGAGGCATCACAGCAATGCCTATATTCAGTACATGACCTTGCATGACCTTGAGTGTGTCATACTTTTATAAGTATGGTTCCACAAACACCATTTCTCACGATTATGATTTCTTTATTAGTGTGAATAACAGGTGAAAGTAGTTTTGAATTCTTTCCAGCATCCAAACGGTGAGAAAAATAAACCATGGAGTTGGTGAGCAGTCCTGAAAAACCCCTGAGATCTACTTAAAATGTTCCACTTATCCTGTTTTAGAATACCAACTAATTTACAGGTACCAGATCAATTCCCAAATACTATTCAATTGAAAGGTAGTGAGCTATGTAGGGTGTCCAATCCATGGTTCCACATGTGAAGTAATGCCTTTGACCAGGGCTTAAAGAGGGATTTTAGGATAAAGCTAGTTAGTTTTGTAGCTTGTGATAGCCCTGAACAGAACAACACAGATGCTTTAGTGGCACTTAAGAACATCTAAGGGCGTTTTCACACTGCGGTCCTGGATCCGATTCCGAGTACACTTGGCCCCGGGACCAGTTGATTTTTGTCTGTGAGAAAGGAATCKTTCCGAACCGTTYYGCGCTCAGGWTCGRATCCCTGGACCGATTGCAGAGGTGGTTTCTGGAACGGTTCATACCTTCCCGAGAACGGAAGGCGGGACATAAGTACGCGCTCGTGCTCAAAA
>QMIH01003285.1:0-36088 GCA_003987875.1 Clarias batrachus
TGCAGGTGCACCTTATTCGGTGACGTCATGCCTGGCACAGGTTATAAGCCGAAGGTATTCGGCGGGTTTTGACATGCACAAGCTTCACAACCGGCAACAAAGAGATGTTYCCRTAGYGTTTTCACGCAGCATCTCGTTCCCGCTTTATCAGGGAACAGGGTTACAGTCAAGTAACCCGAGACGTTTTATACATTGGAGAACCCGAAACCAGTCTCAATTTAGGTCAGTATGTTTGTCTGTATACCTGTATGTCTGTATCTCTGAATATCTGTCCAGCCGATTTTGTCACAGCACTCATGCAAAACTAGCTTGACAGAATAAAATAAAACATTGTCAGTCCTTCTATACTTGTCTGTTAAGTTAAATCTGCTCTATACATTTAATCAAAATGTTGAGTAGAAGGGAGTTTATGAGCTGTTTTATGCCAGGTTACCTCACAGAAGCCATTGCTTTTTCAGGCGAATACAGCTCTTTTCCCCTTGAGGTGGTTGTTGCTATATGCATCACTCAATAGAGCCAATCGATGCAATAATTTAATAATGTAAATACACATAGTATGCATAAGCCACAGAAACTACCATAATGCCCTTACAAAGGGCCCAAGCCCTCACAAAAAACAAACAAACGTGCAACACAGCATGACTTACTCCAAAAAAAGTATGTAACTTTTTAAAACTGAATCTTCAGAGATGTATGGACAGATAATTGTATGTTTATTCGTCCTGCAGGAACTTTAAAACCAGTTGGTCTCGTATGTTCCAAAACCATGGTGCTAATTATTACAGTGTTGTGGATTGCCACTATGTGTGGGATGTAATAATCTACTTTAAACAGAGTGCATATGGCTGCTGAATAAAGAAGTACAACTTAGTGTAAACAAGGCATCGGATATTTAAAGTACATCAAAATTTTATTTCTATTTCTTTATTTCTTATGCAAGGAGTTTTGCTGTACAGAAAGACAGGAAGATGTGTACATTGGTTAATTATCACTATATCACTAATAATATGTGGTAACTATCACTAATTACATTAAAGCTGATGAGCTTATTTTTAGCTTTAACCTTTTAACAATTCCTAAAAACTCTTTAAAAAAAAATTCATACTAATGCTAGTTGTTCACTAATTGGAAAATGTTGCACTTCAAGGTATAAATTCATTACCTTTTTACAGCAATGAGTTTATACCTTGAAGTGCAACATTTTTAAATACCTGAGAAATTAATTTCTGTCATTCATGTACCTTTTATCTTAGAAGGATAACAATAAGACTAATTTGTCTACAAAAATGCTGGGGCTGCGGCCCCATTCTAAGACTTAGGAGTGAAGAGATACAGGGACGAAAAGTAGCCCAGACTCGTTCCTGTTCAAGAGTTTGCAGAACGAGGTTTTCCACATCCAGCTGGGTCGCCTAGTTACGGGCTCCCAGCCAGTGGGGGCGCTGTGGCAACCATTTGTGTAAATTTAATAAAAGAAGGCTAGGCTAATTGCTGCAACTACACGACTAATGCGGGATATGTTCTTGTCCAAATTGCATGTGAGTATGTTGGTTACTAAATATGTTTGTTTTTGTAAGGCCCGTCGAGGCACTTTCGGAGCATATGTTTATGCTTTGTATTTACCTGTATTCCTCCTGCTGTGGTTAAGCAGGAGTGTTTTTTTCTTTGTTTGTATTTCTCTCCTCTCTCCTGTTTGTATTTCTCTTCTCTTTGGGTGTTTGTCTCTTCCTCCTGCGACTTCTGCCCTGGCGTGTCAACTCATCACGTGCAGTGTTTGGCTGGCGTTAGGGAGGAGGGAATCTTCGGCGTCCACTGCGCCGCCATAAAAACGCACGTCCAGCAAAGCAAGGGGAGCAAAGCACTTCCCGGGACGGTAGTGCTTTCGTATAGACTTTGTTTGGGGAAGAGCTCAAAGACACTGTATATGTGTGGTGGAAGATACTGGGAGTGAATGGTGTGACACTGTAAAATAAATGTATATACACTTTTGGTTATATAAATATTGATCTCTGGTCCTCATCATACCCAGATTCTGCTAACAGCTAGTTACTGTCCTAGTAATGGTAGGTGGTTAGTTACAGTGGCGCCCAACGTGGGGCCATCAGAGTGTCATTATTATTGTTATACATGATGTGTATTGTACATTGGTGCCTGGTTGTCACCTGTTAACTACCTAGCCATCTCACTCACTGCTTCACTGTTTACTATCACATAAAAGAAAATACACTCACTCTGAGTTTTGATTAATCGACCTGTGTATTTAAATTACAGTGGGATAAATGATGGCCGAGTCCGATGCACAAGCTGGAGAAGGGTTGCTGGCGCACGACTTCACAACAAGCCCTTTCGTGACCAGCTGTGAACCCATCCAAGATCTTATTAACAACCTTAGCCACCTCTATCTAGATGATGTGGAACAACTGCTCGACGATAACAGCTGCCTCCACCCGTCGACACGGAGGACGAACAAAGCCTCATTTCCCTGGTGCTGGCAACCCGCCTTAACCAGATAGAAACGGCTCTGCAGGCACTGGACAATAAACTCTCCCAGCAGATGGGTGAGCTGTCAGATCAGTTGGGTGAGCTACAACGCAACCATAACCCAGACATATTAACATGCCAGCAGAAACTGTACAATGCATAAGCAGAAATGCAACAACTGTGTCAGATGGTAAAAAAGCAGTGTGAGGATCAGTTAAATGATGTAGGTCAGTCTTTGGCATAGTGCATGAAGAGGCATGACTCACAATTGAAGGCCATGATAAGTAGCACAACCAGTCACTACATCCACTCTTTTCCCTCGGTACACTCCTCATCCCTGCTTTCCAAATAGTTGTTCACACGCCACTACCTTCAAGGACCCTGTGAAGCTGGATTTCCCCAGGTTTGGCAGTACTGAGGGAGAAGATCACATCGGTTTTGTGGAAAGGTGTGAGGAATACTTAGCCTTACATCCACTCCCTGGTGGAGTAATACTAGGTACACTCCCCTCTGTACTCTCCCACACAGCAAATGATTGGTAGACAGCAGAAAAACACGGTGTCAGGAGCTGGGTGTAATTTAAATCTGTGCTGCTGAGCAACACTGAGGAACTGTAATCCTCACATTGCCAGCCTGCTGCGGACCACCACAAGTGAGCTGGTGCGAATTGGAACACTAGTGGAGAGAGATTTTAACGCGCCAAAGCTTTTAGCCAAAGGCAAAACCCCATTCTAACACCTAAACAGATGAAGGAGAGCAAAAGACTCAACAGTCTCAGTATAGCCCAGGTCAGCCCTTCTCTGTTGATGGTACAGCTTACCTTAAATCATGTGTCCTGTACAGCCGTCATCGACACAGGCAGCACCTTCTCCATCATAACTGAGACACTGTGGAAAAGGATAAAGAAACCAACCCAAAAGTGGCAGTCTGCAAAAGGACACTCACTCACTCATCTTCTATACTGCTTTATCCTGTATTCAGCGTCATGGGGGTCTGAAGCCTATGCCAGGAGGCTTAGGGCACGAGGCAGGATACACCCTGGACAGGGTGCCAATCCATCGCAGGGCACACATACATATACAGACTCACACACTCATTCACACAGTACGGGCAATTTGGGAATGTCAATAAGCGTAATCTGTATGTCTTTGGACTAATCTGTATGTCCACTAAGCAGAACATACAAACTCCATGCACACAAAGACGGGAAATGAGCCTGGCCAGGAATCGAACCCGGACCCTGGAGGTGCAAGATGACAGTGCTAACCACTACACCTGCGAAAGGACAGTCATTCTCATTAGCCAATGGCTTGGTACAGGCTGCAATAGACAAACTGCATGCCCGATGCTCCTTGCAAGGAGTGGAGTATGAGGTTTGTCTTTTTATCATGAGATCGCGATCTTACCTTCCCCAGTGTGTTAGGGCTAGATTTTTTAACTGAGGCTGGTGTACAGATTAATTTTAGCCAGCGCTCCTACACTATCCTGGATAGAGAAGGTGAATATTTTCTGCTCTGTACCTCCACTCACGGCCAAGTCTCCCTCTATGTAGCCAATCTGTTGCCCCAATTGTCTGGTGTCACCAACTGAGCCATCTCCAGCCTAGTCAGCAACACCTCCCTGTAAGCGGAACAAAAATATCAGTTGCAGGAACTGTTGTTAGAGTGGCCAACCATATGCACCGACCGACTTGTCCATACCAAGGCAATAATTCACCATTGATGAGAGATCTGTTAGGAAGAAAGCTTATCCTGTACCTGTCTACAAGCAGCAATTGTGGGGGAAGAGGTCACCAAAATGCTAGGAGCAGGGATCATTAGACCGTCCACCTCGCCATGGGCCGCCCCTGTTGTGCTGGTGGGGAAAAAGGACGGTGAGACCCATTTATGTGTGGACTTTATGGCCCTTAACAGTAAAACACCTAGATGGCTTCCCTATGCCACAGGTCCACGAGATCTTGGAGGCGCTCTACGGAGTCACTTTGTTCAGCTGCAGGATCTGCGTAGTGGATATTGGCAGGTGGCAATGCACTTGTACAGCATCCCAAAAACAGCGTTCGTCACTAAAAACAATCAGTATGAATTCCTCCGTCTTCCCTTTGGCCTGAAAAATGCTGGGGCAACGGTTCAGAGGCTTATGAATCCCCTTCTGGCTGAAGCCATCGGGAAATACTGTTTTGTTTACATCTATGTTTATTCTAAGGACACCACTTCTCACCTCAATCATCTCCAACAAATATTTGCACTCCTCGAAGCTGCCGGCCTCACACTCAACCTGAAAAAATGCAACCTCTGTCACACATCCCTCTCCTTTCTGGGACACATCATATCTGCTGAAGGCATAAAAACCGAAGAAGCCAAGGTGTCAGCCATACGAACCATTACATGCAACCTGAAGGAGATAAAGGGCTTCCTAGGTCTGGCTGGTTGAAAAAGAAAGGATCCACGTGGGTATGGACCTCTGAATGCCAGTCAGCATTTGAGGATCTGAGCACAGCTCTTCAGGACATGCCAGTGGTAACCGCCCCAGACTTCGAACGCCTCTTTAAGGTGCAGACAGACGCCAGCAACATTGACATAGGTGCAGTACTCACCCACGATCACGAGGATGGGGAATACGTGATCGCCTATGCCTCCCGGTTGCGGCATGGAGCTAGAAACAAATACTCGGCGTCAGAGAAGGAGTGTCTAGCAGTGGTATGGGCAGCGGGGAGATGGCGCCAATATCTTGAGAGTAAGGCATTTACCATCATCACTGACCATGTTGCCTTAACCTGAGTCTTTAGTCAGCCGAACCCCTCCTCACACCTAACCTGCTGGGTACTCAGGCTGCAGGCATTCGAATTTGTGGTACAGTACTGTAAGGGGCAATGCAACACCATTCCTGATTCCCTGTCACGACACTGGGAGGGAGAGACAACAAATGCCCATCTGGCAGTACACAAAGACAGAACCTGTTAAGAACATACACTATTGCATAGTGAACCAGTTCCTCTATCATCAGATCCCCAAAAAGGCTGGATGTAGTCTCCTCCAATTGGTCATCCCAACAGCTCTGCAACCTCAGTATCTGCAATACGCCCACGACAACCCTCTCAGCGGTCATCTGGGGTGGATGAAGACCCTAAGGAAGCTCCTGGAGGTCGCCTACTGGCCAGAGATATGCAGAGATGTCTGGGAATACTGTAAAAACTGCATCACATGTCAGAAGACGAAACCTCGTATTAGTAAGCTGGCAGGTTTACTGCAAAGCACACCTGTAGTGGAACCTGGATTTATTTTGGGGGTGGTCTCATGGGTCCATTTCCCCATTCATCCCTCCTCAATGTACATCTGCTGGTGGTCGTCGATTACTACAGCAAATGGGTCGAGATGTTTCCTTTAAGAACAGCAAAAGCTTACAATTTATCCAACATCTTAACTAGGGAGATTTTCACACGGTGGGTCACACCACCATACCTGGTTTCTGACAGGGGTCCGCAGTTCACTTCCCTGCTACTCAACTCCATCTGCCGACACTGGGGCATGACTCAAAAGCTCACCACAGCCTACCATCCACAGACTAACATCACAGAACGAACTAATCGGACATTGAAATTCATGATCGTGGCTTTCGTCAAAGAAAACCACAAGCAGTGGGACCAATGGCTTCCTGAATTCTGCTATCAATATGGCCTGGCAGGAAAGCACAGGTTACACCTCAGCAAAAATAGCACTGGGACGCAAGATAAAGGGGCTATTAGAAAGAATGATGCACAGTGCCACAGTGGAGAGCCAGGAAGCACTGTTTCATCAGGAGCAACATAGCACGAGCTCAGGAGCGCCAGGGGAAGTATTATAACTCCAGACAGCGGGACGTCAAGTTCAATTAAGGTGAACAAGTGTGGGTCCACGCTTTTCCTCAGTCTTGGGCGGAGGACTCGCATATGGCCAAACTCGCTCCAAAGTGGACAAGACCAGCTTTAATCAAGGTCCTTAACAATATTAATTACCAGGTGGAATTGATGAATCAATCTGGAATCTATTCCCGGTCCAAGTAGTTAATCTCAAGCTCTTTTTTGACGTCACACCTTTTTCCGAGGGGGAGGGTGTAACAGGCCTTCGCCTAATTACGGGCTCCCGGCCAGCGGGGGTGCTGTAGGGTGCTGTTTGTGTAAATTTAATAAAGAAGAAGAGAGGCTAGGCTAACAGCAGCAACTACACAACTAATGCCCTCTCTGAACCCGAATGCGAATTTGTTTGGGAAAGAGCACAAAGACTGTATGTGTGTGTATGTATGTGTGTGGTGGAAGATACTGGGAGTGAATGGTGTGACACTGTAAAATAAAAGTATATACACTTTTGGTTTATATAAATATATATATATTATATAAATATAAATATCTCTGGAGGTCCTTATCCTACCCTGATTCTGCTAACGGCTAGTTACTGTCCTAGTAACAGTAGGTAGTTTGTTACAGCAGCTATGAGACACTGGTGTAGGAGAATGGTCTTCATAGTGGATGTGTCCTTTGGTGGTGGGGAACTGTCGAGAAAGAGCGTCAGGCTTGGTATTCTTGGATCATGGAGGGTATGACAGTGTGAAATTAAACCGTGAAAAAAAAAGTGACCAGTGTGACTGACAAGAGTTGAGTCTATTTACTGACAAGGTTCTTATGATCAGTCCAGACAAGAAATGAGTGGTCAGCCCCTTCCAACCATTGTCTCCACTCGAGGGCTAGTTTAACTGGTAGTACTTTGCGATCCCCAATGTCGTAGTTGCGTTCAGGGGGCATGAGCTGGCAGCAAAAGAAGGAGCATGGGTGAAGTTTGTTGTCCGTGATTGTTCTTTGAGAGACCATGGCTTGAACTCCTGTTTCAACAACAAACTGGAGAGATGGATAATGGAAGGGAAGGATGTGTACTGTGGTGAAGTGCTGCTTGAGCTCCTTGAATGTTTTCTCTGCTAGGGGGTTCCATCGGAAAGGGATCTTGGTGGATGTGAGAGATGTAAGTGGGGCTGCCACCACACTGTAGTCACAGATGAAACGTCGATAGAAACTGGCGAAGCCCAAAAAGCACTGAAGCTCCTGCCTTGACGATGGTGTGGGCCAATCCGTGATAGCCTTTACCTTGACTGGGTCCATCTGAATGACTGAAGGTGAGATGGCCGGAAGAGAAAGTAGAGTTGCCCTTTAGATGGAGTAGTGCCAGGATGGAGATCGATGGCACAGTCATATGGGCACATGACTTTTTTTTTTTTTTTCTGTTCCCATTTAAATTTTTATTTTCCTTTTTGGAGAGAGAATACAATTGTAGGCAAAGACATTCACAACTTCTCTGCATCAAAATAAAGAAATAAATAAAATAAATAAATGGTACTTAAATAATAAAATAACTAAAATTATATAATAATACACACAAAATATATATCTTATACATATAGGCACATGACTTGTTGAACACCTGGCGAAGGTTGTGATACTCAGCGGGAACTTTAGATAGGTGGAGATCTCCTCCAGAGAGATGGGCCAGATCTTTCTTGTAGCAGCAGAATGCAGACATGAGGCAAGTAGAGCTCCAATCCAGGATGCTTCTCTTTGCCCAGTCAATGTGAGGGTTATGCAGTCTCAACCATAGACCCAGAAATATTGCATGAGCACTTTTTATGATGAGGAAAGTAATGGCTTCAACATGGTTACAAAAAAACTTCAATGCAACTGGAGCAGTGTTGTGGGTGAATGAGGAGAGCTGTCATCGATGGCCTGTAATGGGGTTCAATGGTGGTTGGTTCAATGGTGTGGATGGAATCTTAAGTTGAGAAACCATAGCTGAGGAAATTAAATTCTGGTCTCCAGAGTCTACTAGAGTGTGTGTAGCGCGGGGGTGACTGTCTTGGATCAGGGTCACTGGAAAGCGAGCATGGAGGTTTTGGGATGAGTAGTGTGTAGGACGCCCAAGCACCCCCAGAACCATCGGGGGGGCCTGACCTTTTAACGGACAGGTTCGTACAAAATGGCTGATCTGAACACACTAGAAGCACGCACACTCGCCTTCCGACGCTGGCGTTCCTTGGGCAAAATGTGTACACGGTTGACCTGCATGGGATCTGGGAAAAGCTTAGTTGGGGCTGGGTTAAAGACTGGTGTATACAGGTCGAAGGCCTGATGGTGCTCATTTTTGGGGTTCGTTTCTGGGTGTCAATGCTTGTGGCTAGATCAATGAGCCCCTGACAGTTGGGTGGAAGCTCTCGGGCTGCTAATTCATCCTTAACTGGATCAGAGAGTCCATGGAGAAATATGTCTAACAGTGCTTGATCCTCCCATCCACTAGAGGGAACCAGAGTCCAAAAATCAATAGCCTAGTCGGAAACAGATCTTGATCCCTTGCATAGTTCAAGTATCTGAGCCGCCGCAAGAATGAACAATCAAAAACCTTCCTTATTTCATCTGTAAAGGTCTTGTATGTGTAGCAACAGGGAATCTGGGCGTCCCATAGGCAATGTATAGGCGACATTGGAGCACTCAGTGGGGAAAGATGAAGCCTGCAGCTCAAGCACAAGTAAACACTAAGGCAAAAATGAGCGGCAGCTGGACGGGTTTCCGTCTTAAGTGGGCGGCACAGGGAGTTGCGGTTCATGACTGATGGAGCGCACAGGAAGAGGCTGGAGAATGATGGGACCTGGATGTGGTTGTGTCTGCTTTATCTGTACTGTGAGAGCAGTTAATGCTTCTGTAATGGTGTTAGTAATCTACTGGATATCAAGCTGGTGAATACCCAAGAGCGCCCCCTGTTTCTCTAGCACCACTTTCAGTTGTGCAGCCTCTGCTGAATCCATTAATGGCCATATTATACTGTCATGTGGGAACGTGGGGGTGAAGGATCTAAGTGCAGAGTGAGTGCTACTGTGGTTCTGAATGAGCTCCACGGCTAGAATGCGGAAGTGGGGAGCCAGCGTGTGTTTAGAACAAGCACAGCGTTTCCAGTCAGTGAGCTCCTCAGCGGGAATGCAGAAGTGTGCAGCCAGTATGTGTGGAATGCAAGCACTACTGTGACTCTGAATGAGCTCCTCGGTGAGAATGCGAAAGTATGGAGCCAGCGTGTGTGAAGAGAGCGCTACTGTGTTTGTGGAGATCACTCACACACAATGAAACAGAGCATGGTCAAGATCCGGAAAGTCGAAACAGAAAAGAACACTGGAATACTGGGCATAAGTAGCACACAATAATCTGGCAACGTGCTGGTGTCAGAGCAAGGTTTAAATAGGTAGGTGGGATAATTAGAGATTAGAGAGCAGGTGATGGGAGCAGTGAATGAAGCATTGAAAAGCAAGGGGCAGGGAGCAGGAATGCACAGGTAATCATGGTTTTGCTTGAGACATGGGCGTGACCTAGCATGAGCAAACACATGTATAACTTTTGTTTAAATTTTATGCGAGTAAGTACAACCATGTACATTTTGGTGGCAAACAGGTTCAGCGAGTGATATTATGTCAAATATTGTTTTAAAGATGAGTTTACTGTAGGTAATGTGCATGAAGAAGATCTTTTTTTTCCGGATTGCCACCGAGGTCGGGCGGTGGAGGAAGTACAACGGTCCTCCTCAAGGTCGGGCAGCGGAGGAGCTGGCCCATGCCTTTCAGAGCTGTCTGGCAGGTCTGTGCCCGCAGCCGGGCTCTCTGGAAGGCCTGGGCCTCCACTGAGGCTGACTGGAAGGTCTGGGCCGCCACTGAGGCTGACTGGAGCCTTGGTGCTGGACTTGATGTCACCTGCCTCTCTGTCGAGTTGGACGAGCTGATTCTGGAGCAGTGCACCCATCTTCTGCAGGGTTTGCATTCGGTTTATCTCATTTTATCTCATCAACCGGCAAACGTTGATCTGCTGGATGAGCTCACCAGCCAGCTGTTGGAATACTAGCCTCTGCCTTTGATGCTCTTCACCTTCCACTTTCTGATGACACACAGACTGGGGTTCCTCTTCACCCCTAGTTCCGTCGTTCTGTGTCTTTGGGGGTATGCGTCATATAGCCAGCCGTGACCTTTTTCTGCTTGGCTGTGTCATTTGCTCACCCTCTCCAGTTTCTCTCCTAGGCGCTCCGTAGGAAAGCGCGCCACTCGCTCCTGCGTGCTCCAAGTTGTTCCACCAGATAGCAAGCCTAGTACCTACAAAGTTCAATGGGATGGGAGGATGGTGTCATATGGCATAAGGTCCTGGAAGGGAGAAAACTGGCATGAGAGAGTGTTTGGCTTAGAATTCTTTGAGCCTGACTGGTTGGACAAGATAAAATAGTAGTAGAACGGGAGTAGAATGCACAGGGATGCATCTTGTTGTCCTGGGTGGACCTTTAGAAACGAATGCCTCTATTGCTGTTATTGCCAACCTCCACCACGAACTGGCAAGACGGGTCGAGGACAGTGAGGATGGGAGCAGAGGTAAACCTTTTCTTAAGGTCAGCAAAGGCTTTATCCGCCTCCTTATTCCAGCAGAACCGAGTTTTAGAAGAGGTCAGAGAAACAGCGACGGAGCTGTATCCCCGGATGAAGCGGTGATAGAAGTTGACAAAAACGTGACTGTCTGGACCTTGGCTGGTTCCATCTCTAGCCTGGACGGGGAAATGACAAAACCAAGGAAGGTAGTGGAGGATGTGTGGAACTTACACTCCTCTGCTTTGACAAACATTGTGCCGGTGTTCCTCCAGGTCTTGAGAGAAAATTAAAATGTCATCCAAGTATACAAACACGAAGGAATTAAGGAAGTCGCTGAGGACATAATTAATGAATTAATGAGTGATTTGAAGATGGCGGAGGCGTTGGTTGGACCGAAAGGAACCACCAAATATTTGTAATGTCCTGTAGTGGTGTTAAAGGCTGTCTTCCACTCATCACCCTCAAGGATATGGACAAGATGATAAGCATTTTGCAGATCTAGTTTCGTGAAGGTGTTTGCCCCCTAGAGCAGTTTTAGGCCATGAGGTTGCCATGAGTGGGAGTGGGTAGCGGTTTCTGACGATGATTTCATTGACCCCCCTGTTCTCTTCATGAAGAAAAACCCTGTATATGTAATGTATGTGTTCATGGCCTCTCTCTCTTGGCGAAACAACAAAGAGTACAGTTGGACCTAAGATGGAGAGCTGCTTGGGAGAAGGTTAATAGGGTAGTCATATGGTCGATATGGTGGAAGTGACATGGCTCGGGTTTTGCTGAAAACTTTCTTGAGATTATTATAATGAGATTGAACATTTGGAGATATCCGGGATGTCCTTGGGTTTGGCTGGAGGGGGAAGTGTAAAAAGCACAGAGTGAAGGCATGACATGGCACAAGAGGGGCTCCAACCCATGATAACGTGCTTGATCCAGTCGACAGTGGAGAGCTAACCATGGGAGACTGAGGACCAGAGCGGAGTGTGATTTATTGATAACAAAAAAATCCTCAGAATGATTCTTAGTGAGTGGAAGGGTTCTGTGCTGGCTGGAAGGGGGCTTCCATCTAGGGCTTGGACTGCCAATGGAAGGTCCAGTGAAGTGCAGGGGATCTGCAACGCCCTGACCGTAGCAGAGCTGACCAGATTCCAGTCAGAGCCAGAGTCGACAAGTACCTAAATGGGAGTTTGGTAATTATTGGTCGCTGATAGTTATTGTAACGGAGAGCAGGGGGCGAGGTTCTGGGAGTTTGTCGGAAGGACCACCCTCTAGAACTCCCAGTCTGACTAGAGGGCACCTCCTTTTAACGGGCAATCCTTGAGCATGTGATCTGAAATTCATAAATTATGTCCATAATAATGAAATGAGATGAAAACCAGTGGCTCAGTTATGATCATGTGACACTCAGCATCAAAACAAGAAGCGTAGGCGTGATACACGATACTCAGTATTCATAAACCTAGACTCGCTCGTTTTCAAGTGAAAATTTATTAACATCTTTTGCTAGTTTGTGAAACATTGCAAACTGCATGACTCGCAATCCAAGGTTCCTCTGTATGTGTAAAGTTAAATTTGGTAAAAACATGATGTTAGTATAATTTTTTTATATAGTGGAGCAAAAAAGTATTTAGTCAGCCACCAAGTGTGCAAGTTCTCCCACTTGAAAAGATAAGACAGGCCTGTAATTTTCATCATAGGTATACCTCAACTATGAGAGACAACATAAATAGTCATTGTTGGATTTTTTTTTTTTAATTGCAAATTATAGTGGAAAATAAGTATTTGGTCAATAAAAAAAATTCATCTCAATACTTTGTTATATACCCTTTGTTGGCAATAGCACTATTCGGACGGGACTAGTTTTACTGGAGGATGTTTGAGTTTGAATTATTTTCAGCTGACGTCTGTCATTTCATGTATGGATTTGGACGGGACTAATATCTCTTGTTTATTATGGAGGTGGGCGTGTCTGTGTTTTTCATGTGGGCGTTGTGCAAGACCACATGTTGAGGATGAGGATTTCTATTGGAGCGTAGAAAGCAGAAACTCGAATACCGGCGCGCTAGAGATTGTACAGTAGTTCACATTGACCAAAACACACAAGAAAACGCGTTTCGGAAAAAAACACAGACATTCACATTCGGACAGATTTCTCAGAGGACCGCCGAGTTTGCTGAAAAACAGTAGGTAATTTGCTCTGGAATTTTTACAGAGGTCGTGTGAGAAAAAGACAGACATGGCAGATTCGGACGGGATTAAAATCACGAAGTATCTCTGTGAAACAGAAACTTCTCTAATGTCCCCCAGTAAAACTAGTCCTGTCCGAATAGTGCTAATGACGGAGGTCAAACGTTTTCTGTAAGTCTTCACAAGGTTTTCACACACTGTTGCTGGTATTTTGGCCCATTCCTCTAAGCAGATCTTCTCTAGAGAAGGGGTATTTTGGGGCTGTCACTGAGCAACATGGATTTTCAACTCCCTCCAAAGATTTTCTTTGTGGTTGAGATCTCGAGACTGGCTAGGAAATTGAAATGCTTCTTACGAAGCCACTCCTTTGTTCCCCAGGTGGTGTGTTTGGGATCATTGTCATGCTTAAAGATCCAACTATCACCTTCAATGCCCTTGCTGATGAAAGATTTTCACTTAAAATCTCACGATACATGGACCCATACATTCTTTCCTTTACACGGATCAGTCGTCCTGGTTCCTTTGGAGAAAAATAGCCCCAAAGCATGATGTTTCCACCTCCCATGCTTCACAGTAGGTATGGTGTTCTTTGGCTGCAACTCTGCATTCTTTCTCCTCCAAACACGACAAGTTGAGTTTTTACCAAAAAAGTTTTATTTTGGTTTCATCTGACCATATGACATTTCTCCCAATCCTCTTCTGGATCATTCAAATGCTCTCTTCACACGGGCCTGGACATGTACTGGCAGGGGGACACGTCTGGAACTACAGGATTTGAGTCCCTGGCAACGCAGTGTGTTACTGATAGTAGCCTTTATTACTTTGGTCCCAGCTCTCTGCAGGTCATTCCCTAGGTGACCACCATGTGGTTCTGGGATTTTTGCTTACAGTTCTTGTGACCATTTTGACCCCATGGGGTGAGAACTTGTGTGGAGCCCCAGATCGAGAGAGATTATCAGTGTTTTTATATGTCTTCCATTTTCTAATAATTGCTCCCACAGTTAATTTCTTCACACCAAACTGCTTACCTATTGCAGATTCCCAGCCTGTTTCGTTTCTGGTGTCCTTTGACAGCTCTTTGATCTTGGTCATAGTGGAGTGGTGGAGTTTGGAGTGTGACTGTTTGAGGTTGTGACAGGTGTCTTTTATATTGATAAGTTCAAACAGATGCCACTTGTACAGGTAACGAGTGGAAGACAGAGGAACCTCTTAAAAAAGAACTTACAGGTCTGTAAGAGCCAGAAACTTTTCTTGTTTGTAGGTGACCAAATACTTATTTTACAGAGGAATTTACCAATTAATTCAATAAAAATCCTACAATGTGATTTTCTGGATTTTTTTTTGTCTTATTTTGTATCTCATAGTTGAGGTATACTTTGATAAAAATTACAGGCCTCTCTCATATTTTTAAATGGGAGAACTTGCACAATTGGTGGCTGACTAAATACTTTTTACCCCAATCTATATTAACTGATAATACTGTAATGATTAGCTTTGTTAGAAACCTAGTTACACTATAACATGGTCTTGAATCCAACTTCCGGAGTGGTGTAGGCTTAGCGGAACAAGAAAAAACACAAACAACAAGTAAACCAAAACCCAATGTGTATTTGTCAGCCTTTTTGCTCCTCCTGTAGTTTGCCCCCTAGCCTCTAGAGGTCATTTGTGTTCCCCTTAGCCTAAGTTCTTGTCTCATTGTGTTGTCTCATAAGTTATTCAGATCACCTGTCTTGTTTCCCCCAGTGTATTTAAGCCGTTCATTTTCTCCCCTCTTATTCACTCGGTTTTTGAGTCCCTCCTCTGTGTCTCCTGTTGAACTTCTGGTTATGACTTCGTGTTTCCTGTTGTAAGTTCCTCAGTCCTTTTTTTGCTTTGATTGCTCATTACCTGATTGTTTTCTTCCCTTGTGGAGGCTTTCATTCAAGAGTTTATTATTTTGTCAATTCTTTTATTTAATTCCTCTAAGTGAGAAGAACTTTTTTTTGTTAATGACAAGCTGCCTATGATTTTTTTTCATATCTTTAAAAATAAATCTACCTTGCCTGAGACTTTCTGCCTTGAGTGTGTTTCAGTTGGGTCCAACCCATCCGTGGCTCAGTGGTAAAATCCTCAACCCTCACCCCGGAGACCCGGGTTCAAGACCCGAGCCTGACGGTATTAAGTGATAAACAGAAAAAAAGTTGCACCAAAAAACAATATTTACAAAATATATACAAATATAGATGTGTATGGGTGTGTGGATGGAGTAAATGTCCAAAGTCCGGATTATTGTGATTAGCGTATGTGTGTTGGGAGAGATATATCGGTCTCACCGGTATTATTGAGTATATCCGGGAGTGCAAAAACGGAGCAAGAGGGTAGTGAAATTCTCCGGCAAGTATTAATCCAGAAAAAGGGTAAATCCAACTTGTCATGACCTTCACTCTCTCTTTCGAATGCACAGTGCTGCTTTCTTCTCATCTCTCTCCCTCCTCACTTTTTTGTGGAAGCACTTTAAAGGCAGACCAGGTGACCTCCTGCTGACCTCTCGCTACCTGGACGCGCAGTCTCGCGAGTGTACCTTCCAGGACCAAAACCCATGGTATGGGGGCAAAACAATCCCAAAAGGAAAGCTTTAAGGGGCACAGCTGCAATTCCTTTAGCAGCTGATTCATTTCTCCCCTCCTATAAAAAGCCCTTTATGTGGCTTTTTATAGGAGGGGACTAACTCCTATAAACTTTAACTAACTATAAACTATTCTAACTTTTTGTTAGTATATTTGCAATGTACTATTGAAGATTTAAATATATTTGTAATAAACTAAAGTGTTTTTTTTTTTTTACTAGATCACTGGTGAAAGCTACATCAGTACATGTACATTGTGTACATCAGTTCTTATCATTATTATTTTATTTTCATTGGCTTAAAGTAAATTTCATGTTTTTTGTTAAGTAGTTTGAAATTAAGTACATGGTTTAAACTATAGAATGTATTTTCTAATGTGTTGTTGCTACATCTAATGTATGTACTTCACTTCTAGTATATTATAATGCTCCATAGCTTTCGGCCTGGTTTTACAACTGCATAACAGCTAGAATCGACACACCAGGTTTAAACTAATACAATATATTTCAATTATAATGCCTGTCTTTGTTTAGATGACAGAGTTAACATATATAGTTAGAGTATATATTTTTGTGTTTGAGAAGATTGTGTCAGGAAGGGCATTGGGTGTAAAATCTGTGCGAAGTTGTGTTTGGATTGGATAGTCTGCTGTGGTGACTCCTTGACCACAAAGTGTGCTTTTTGGAATTTGCCAAAGGCATGCTCCTGATGCAATAAGAATATATTCAGGGTATATTACTTGCATATTAGTAGCTCATTAAAATTGCAGTATATGCTAAAATTGAACAGTACACTTAAAGTAAATGTCAGGTGTACTGATGAAAGAGTATCAGCAATAATGAAAGGAAAGGTGTTCAAGACAGTGTTTAGAACAAGTTATGCTCTATGGCAATGACAATAGCAGAGACAATGGCACTGAAGAAAATACAGGGGGCAGAGCTGAAGGTAACAGAGCTGAAGATGTTTCGGTTCTCTTTGGGAGTGACAAGGATGGATAGGATCAAGAATGAGCCCATCAGAGGGACAACCCATGTTAGATGTTTTGGAGATAAAGTCAGAGAGGCTAGATTGAGGTGGTTTGGACATGTTCAGACCAGAGATTTTAAACATACTGTATTGGTAGAAGGATGCTGAAGTTGGAGGAAGACCAAAGAGAATTTTCATGGATGTAGTGGGACAGAACATAAATTTGTTGATGTGAGAGAAGAGGATGTTCCCAAATAAAAAGGAAATGGGTCTCTAGATTAGGGGAAACTATTCATAGTATTCATTGTATTATTTCCGCTCATACAAAAGTGGTCGTGAATGGGGACTGAGAATATTTCCTTCCCATACCATCCCATTCCCCCGATCTTACACCACCTGATGCTTACTTGTGGTGAACCTTAAAGGAGAGTGTTGTCAACTTTGAAGAACCACCAATAACTGTGTCTGTATTATGCCAGCAAATCATCTTCTTTAGCAGGAGACTGCAGCAAACCTTTGATCGGTGAATCCAGGTTGACAATCTGTGTGAACGATATGAACCTGTCTAAAGCAAGGCAGTGCAAACACTTTGAACACTTACCTTAAGTATACTGTGGTAAAACAACACGCTAATAATCAGTGGTGGGTAGTAACGAGTTACATTTACTCCATTACATTTATTTGAGTAACTTTTAAAAAAGAAGAAATATAATCAAGTCTATGCTACAATGAGTGCTAATAGTTCAAAGAAAGTCAAATGCCACACTATTACATGCAGAAACTGCAATGAACAAAGACACTGGGAACATCACTGTAAGGAAACAATCTGCAGATACTGTAATAAATCAGGACATTGGGAAGGGGAGTGTAGGAAGAAAAAGAGAGATATAGAAAATTATGTTTCTTCTGTTCTGCAGACATGCTAATCTTGTCTTTACTCTTTTACAGGCTAATTTGCTTCCATCGCAATTGGCTATAGTGAAGGTAAAAGGTCATGCATCTGGCGACTCTGATAAGTGTTTTGTGCCATTTTTGGTCTTCCCGTAAGTGTTCACCCGGCAGCGATATGCTAATTCGTGATGAGACAGGCCGCATAGCTCTTCCAGCATCTGTCCTCCCGTTATTAGTGCGTCATTTTCATGGTATTTCACATGTCGCAAAACGGGGGGTAATCCGTATGATTGAGGACAGATTCTGCATTCGCAATATCAAACAGGCTACACTTGTGCTATTAGATTCTTGTTTGATCTGTGCTCGTGCAAATACACAAGGACAACAGCACCATTTCAATGTTTACAATTTTTTTTTACACACATGCCACCTGTCAAATCTGAAATACATGCTTGTAATTGTGGACAGATTCTCTAAATGGGTAGAGACATTTCCATGCTAAAAAGAAAATGCAACAAAAATAGTTAAAATTCTGGCTAAAGAAATTATTCCTAGATATGGTATTCCAACATCTATTGACAGTGATAATGGCATGCCTTTCGTCTCCAAAGTGACACAAAAATTGTGTAAATTTTTAAGCATTCATTGGAAATTTCACATCCCCTACCATCCCCAAAGTTCTGGTGTGGTAGAAAGGATGAACAGAACAATCAAAGATAGGTTGACCAAAGACATGATGGATACAGGTAAGAACTGGGTTGACCTGTTACCATCTGTGCTTTGTGAAATTAGAATGACACCCAGTTCTACAACCAAATTCTCACCATTTGAGATTATAATGGGACGACCATTCCCCAACCCCTGGGTAAAAGGTAACCCCGGTGTTTCTCTTACAGGTGATCTTGACGTGATTGTCGGCGATTATACGCAAGCACTCATTGAAAAACTAAACAGTGTTCACGGTAATGTCTCTGCTTCTCTCCCTCTGCCTACAGACAATCCTACTCACTCTTTCATCCCAGATGATACAGTGCTGGTGAAAAGTTTAAATCCCAGGAAGGTGGGGGACGCTGCCTACACTACACCTACAACTGTAATTGCAGTGACTCGCACAGCTGTTCTCACGGACTCACAGCCACTGTGGATTCACGCCAGCCATGTGAAGAAGGCACTGCAGACAACACTGATTGCTTGAGATAATCAACAACTACCTCACAAGATCTCCTAACCCGCACCGAGGGGCTAGTGGAGCAACACACGTCCTGAAGACACCTCAAAAGGGAGCTCTCGTCACTTCTCACCTTTTTCACATACACATATAGTTTTATTTTTATTTTTGTGGCAACGCCTGATGACCTATGTACTGTTAATTTCATTTCTAATTGTGATTCTAGAAGTGATTTGATCTTGACCATCTTATCTATAACTTTTCTATCTATTCTCTTCATCATTCTTCTTATCATTATTTCTGACTTTACTAATTACGAATCTCTGCTTCTTCACTTTAAAATCTCTTGCTATGTTAACTAATTGACATSCACAAATTCTGTTAGAATTTAAGGGGGCAACTGTTATAATTATTTTATATATAAAGAACTTATTTCTACTCTCTTGCTCTCTTCCTTATAGATCTGATATTTAACGTGTTAAATCTTTCTCACTGCTATCTTCCTGTCTCCTCTTGCATCTGTTCCTAAAGGTGTGAACGGTCCCACGCTCACCTTCCCATTCTATCTTTATGTCTCTCTCTCTATCTCTCTCTGTCCCTTTCCCCCTCTTCCCCTAACTCGAGCCAACATTCTGAGATCCTTCTCTGGACGGACACCTCTCTGTCTTCCTCTCCTTTGATTCTTCAGGATCTCACCAGGACATTTACAGTGGTTTATGTTCTTTGTAGTAACATATGTCAGTGGCACAGGCGTTTGGTCAAACATATATAAACCCCATCTTTTGCTGTTAATAAACAGAGACATTTCTGACAGACAACGTGTGTGTGTGTGTGTGTGTGTTTGACTGAGTCTCTCCTGGTGCCAGAAAGCACAGCGGACAGACCGAGCAACTTGCTTCTTCTACTACGAAACTTTAAAAACCTTTTCTGTTTTTTTTTTGTTTGTTTAAGGTTATCAACCTCACTTAGTTAAATTCACCACTCACTTAGTTGAATCCACATTTTGAACAATTGTTGTGTAACCTGCAAAGCTGTCAGACACAAGAATTAAAAGTGATTCCAGAGTTGATCCTCATGTCCCTTGTAATTGACTATGGCTTTTTTAGAGTTTGAAGTAGAAGTTGATGTGCAAATTCCCAGAWAACTCGACACACATATGTGTTACAACTTTAACATTTACATTAAATATACCATGGTAAAACAACATGCTAATAATCATAGGTGGGTAGTAACAAGTTACATTTACTCCATTACAWTTACTTGAGTAAAATTGTACGGTACTTCTATGAGTAGTTTTACTGCACCATACTTTTTACTTTTACTTGAGTAGATTTTTGAAGAAGAAAAGCTACTCTTACTCTGCTACATTCTGCTACACCCGGCTACATTCGGCTTTTTTATATAATTTCTAACAAAAATTATCGGACATTACGACTGAAACAGTTTCTCGGGACTTGAGTAGTCTTTTGACCAAATACTTTTTTTCTCTTACTTGAGTAAGATTTTGGATGACTACTTTTTAGTCATATTATATTATAGTTATAGTTATATGATATATTTTAATCGTAGTAATATTATATTGAAGTACAGCTACTCTTATTTAAGTAAAATTTTTTACACCTCTGCTAATAATGTATATGACTTTCAGGCTACACATTGAAAAACATTATAAAAAATATTATTTTGCATAAAGGAGCTAATGAACAAACAATCTGAACAAAAAATTCTGATTTATAAAACATTCTCAGCTCCTTGAATAGGGAGATGTTTATTTGGGGTCTTTACTTTATCTTTAAAAAAAGAAACGATTTCTCACAATTCTGCAGGGCRTGAGAGAAAAACCATTGGCTCAGTTGTGATCATGTGATCTCTGYGTCTAAATGAGAAGCGCATACGTGCTACTCRGTTTTTGTGAACCAAGACTTGCTCGTTTTTCAAGTCAAAATTTGTTAAAAATTTTTGCTCGTCCTGTGGAACAGTCGCAAACTATGTTACTCGCAATCCGGGATTCCACTGTAAAGGTATTATGCCAAAATYGCCAAGAGAAAGGACATTTGATGCTTCTAGACTACAGCAAGAAACAAAAAGAGTTTACAGAGAAAATAAAAAGATGGCAAGAAAGAAAGGTTTTTATCTCTATTTAAGAATGAAGGAAAAGTTGGTGAAAAAAGAAAAATGAGAGGATAGGATAGGAAAAAGTAAAAACATCAGACAGAGTTAGGTACACTACCTCCATGTGTGCTCCCTTGAAGGTCAATTCCCAGTACTCAATGGAACGGTGGAAGTTTAAAAAAAAATGCAAATGGAAGGTCATGCTGATTTAGATRAAGACTCTAGAAAGCCGTATGTAAAGCCAAAGAAAAGGCAGAAATGGAAAACTGATTACAGAGGAAAGCACACATTTAGACTGTTATAAAGATGTAAATGATTTACAGAGGATAGGCCATAATAAATGTCATGCCACAGTCTGTAAAATGCTAGCTGAAGGAAGTGGTCAGCTTAAATTCCAAAGTGCACAACCAAACATGCTGTTGACTAATGCGAAAAAAAATAGCAAAAGCTAGGAACAGGAAAAAGAGCTACAGAGAAAACTGCCAGTTACAACTTGAAGAACTGACAAGGAAAKCATAAGTAAATGGTCCAAGCTACAAAAGTGAAAGAGGAAGCATAGCAGATGTCAGTAAGGCCATATGACCCCCCCCCCCCTCCATGCAGCTGGCTCTACATACAGTGATGACATCACCTGGAGCACTAACTCCTTAGCTTCAGCCACCTAGGGGTGGGAKGGGATGAGGGTGGCAGCAACCTTCTCAAGGTCAAGTTCAAGGCCATGTGAACCCTTGAAGGGGTTACAGTGGAACCTTGGATTGTGAGCATAATTAGTTCAGGAAAGATTTTTATCTCTATTTAAGAATGAAGGAGAAGAGTTGGTGGAAAAGAAAAAATGAGAGAATAGRAGAGGAAAAAGTTTTTTAAAAAAAGTCAGACAGCGAGGCTTTTATAAWGTTATTCTGTTATAAAGATGTAAATGATTTACAGAGAATAGGCCATGATAAATGCCACACCACAGCCTGTAAAATGCTAGCTGGAAGACATGGTCAGCTTAAATTCTAAAGCACACAACCAGTTCTATGACTATGTTTCACATCGTTTCACATGCTGTTGACCAATACGAAAAGAATGAGCAAAAGCTAAGAACTCAAGAAAAAGAGCTACAAAGAAAACTGACTCAGTTGCAACTTGAAGAACTGACAAGGAAATCATAAGAAAAAGACCCAGGCTAAAAAAGTGCAAGAGGAAGCATAGCAGCTGTCAGTAAGGCCATATGACCCCCTCCATCCAGCTGGCTCTACATACAGTGATGACATCACCTGCAGCACTGTGGGAAGGGATGAGGGTGGCAAYGGCTTTCTCAAGGTCAAGTTCAAGGCCATGTGAACCCTTGAGRGGGTTACAGTAGAACYTTGGATTGCAAGCATACAGTACAGTAGGTAGACAAAGCGAMTGTCTATTACCGCCACACTCATCGCCCCTAATTCACCCCTCCCCAGGTATTAATCAGCTGTTCTCACCTATACATTCAGAGAAACTAAAATGCACCCCTCCCCACTTTAAGACCCTGTTGGATCTGAGGCTCTTCTGACGACCTGTAGTGCTTCRGGCCTCTTTTTATATTTGTGTAAATTTCATCTTCTAGATTCCAGATTCTAGAATTTACATTGTTATCGTTTTTCATCCCTGTAAAGGAAGAAATTGAGATTTTCCTTATCATAACATGAATTGTATTGTTTTAATCACTCTATGCACAATTTCCTTTGGTATTTTYATAAAATATTTAAATTTTTATAAAAAATAAAAATAAAAAACAAAAGAATATTCCATTTGTATTTTTCATTTGTAAAATAGCATGAAAAAATCACAGGTTGTGTATAGAGTGATTAAAAACCATACAAGGCATGTTATGTGTAACGCTACGCCAAGTGATGCCCTCTGCTCGAGCCAAGTCATGATCACCTGCACTCCTCCCCACATTCCTTTCCACGGCTTCCGTTTTGCCGCTTCATTCACAGGCATGAGCACACCTGCTCCGCATTTCATTCATTAGTTTTCACGCTATATAATTCGCCCAGGAACAACCGTCCGGTGCCGAATTATTTTCGTGCTCCAAGCCCAGTGTCTAGTGTATCTTTTGTGTCTAGTGTATCTGCTAAATATACCTTTGCCTTCTACGTTGTTGACCCTTTTCTCCTCTGATTACGTCCTTAGCTTCACGACTCGGAATTGTTTGCTGCGCTGATTGATAACCCGGCTTTGACCCTCTGCTTTCGTTTTTGTCTCCGACTCTCTTTCAAACTGCACACAGCCTTCACCTCTCCACACAGCCGCGCTCACTTGGCCGCTGCCCTCTATCAACCCGCGCATCGGATCGTGCACGCGCGCTGCAGCTTTCATCTTTCCACACAGCCGCGCTCACTCTGCTGCTTCTCTGTGCCACTCGTTCCTTAACCCCTGTCTACAGCCACTGCCAAGCCACGACACTGCCCACTTCAGACAGCATCCCAAAGTACTGTATCMTTGGTTGAACTTCTCTTTTGTCTAACTCTTATATTTTGCATTAAAGTCTATTATATTGAACCCTATCTGTTGTGTCTGCTTCTGGGTCCACCACGCCTGTCTCACACGGACCAGCCATGACAGAATAATTCGGCCAAGATGGACCCAGCAGACTTGGGACAGCTCAGGACCGCTTTGGAGGCCCAGGRCACCCTCCTCGGCACACACCAGGGGGAGATTCAGCAGGTCAACCAAAACCTTAAGCCTATGGCAGATACACTCACTGCACTAACTTCTCGGATCAAACAGCTTCAGGTTACAACACCTCCGCCGCCAGGTCGATCACCACCACCACCTATTCAAGAACCTCACCTGCCACCACCTCAGTCCTACAGTGGAGAACCTGGCACCTGCCGATCTTTCCTTTCCCAGTGCTCACTGTCTCTTGAGCTCCAAGCATCAACATTCCCCACAGAACGTTCCAAGATAGCATATGTCATCAVCCTCCTCTCTGGAAGGGCCCGTGAGTGGGGAACGGCGCTTTGGGACGCCGATGATCCCCGTTGCACCAATTATCAAGCRTTCACAAAGGAGATGAGAAGAGTCTTTGACCGCTCACTCTCAGGCCGAGAGGCGGCAGGSCAGATGTTGAGACTYCGTCAAGGAACACGTTCAGCGTATGAATATGCCATTGAGTTCCRCACCCTGGCGGCTTCTTGTGGATGGAACGATTGTGCCATGTATGATGTGTTTTTTCACGGACTKAGTGAGGCTGTCAAGGATGAGTTGGTCTCTCGGGAGGACCCTGAGGACCTAGATGGGCTCATGGATCTAGCTGGCCGCATCGATGCGCGCCTCCGAGCTAGTTGTGAACACACACCACCCCTGGTGAAAGCAGGACCAATCACCCCCCCACAAACCACAAATCCCCCTGCAGAACCTATGCAGATCGACCGGACCCGAATCTCGCCCGAGGAGCGCCAACGTCGGCAGGATAAGGAGGCCTGCTTCTACTGCGGCCAAGTAGGACATTTCCGTCTTCAGTGTCCGGTAAAAAGGGTAAACCTCTCAGGTAAACGTTCCTTACTACCTATCATGATCGTCTGGAACAACCAAGCCCAACCACTCAAGGCTCTCACTGACTCTGGATCCGACCAAAACCTGATTTGTGGCGTTACAGCAAGGGAGCTGAGAATCCCTCGTTTGCCCCTAGACAAAACCCTGTCTGTCCAGGCCCTTGATGGAAGCTCTCTACCTCCCATTACTCAYHGCACACCCCWTGTCACCCTTAGAACCTCAGGTAACCACGTAGAGACCATCTCCTTTTTCATCATGAAAAGCTCTYATGCTCCAGTCGTTCTTGGGAATCCATGGCTGGTCACACACAATCCCAAAATTGATTGGGCCAAGAACACCATTCTCGATTGGAGCCCTGCCTGTCTGTCTTCATGCCTTCACTCTGCCAGAGCTCATTCACCACCCTCTGTTGTTAATGAGGAAGCTCCTGACCTGTCCAATGTCCCACCCGAGTATAGAGACTTCCGGCTAGTTTTCAGTAAGTCATGTGCCCCCTCTGTCACCCCACAGACCCTACGACTGTTTCATCAATCTCCTCCCACGCACTACCCCCCCGAGGGGGCACTTATACTCCCTTTCGGCCCCCGAGAGGGAGGCTATGAACAAGTACATCACTGAGTTACTGGCAGCAGGCATCATACGCCCTTCGTCCTGGTTGGGCTGGTTTCTTTTTCGTGGCCAAGAAGGATAAGTCCCTTCGTCCCTGCATTGATTATAGGGGCCTCAATGCTATCACTATCAAGAACCAGTATCCCCTGCCTCTCATGTCTACAGCTTTTGAGCTCTTACAAGGAGCGTGTGTTTTCACCAAGCTGGACTTGCGCAACGCATACCATCTAGTGAGAATACAAGAGGGAGATGAGTGGAAGACCGCCTTTAATACCCCGACAGGCCACTACGAGTATCTGGTGGTTCCCTTCGGGCTGACCAATGCTCCTGAGGTGTTTCAAGCACAGGTCAACGACGTTCTGAGAGACCTCCTGAACATCTCTGTCTTTGTCTATCTAGATGACATTTTAATCTTTTCTCATTCCCTGAAGGAGCACAGGGTGCATGTGCGWCAGGTCTTGCAAAGACTCCTTGAGAACAAGCTTTATGTCAAGGCAGAGAAATGTGAATTTCACAGAGACTCCGTGTCATTCCTGGGATTTATTATCTCCCCTTCCAGTCTACAAATGGAGCCATCTAAATTAACTCCCGTCACAGAATGGCCCACTCCTACCTCAAGACGGGACCTTCAACGATTCTTGGGGTTTGCTAATTTTTACAGGCTTTGTCAGAAATTATAGTTCCGTAGCAGCCCACTGCTCTAACCTCCACAAAGATCCCCTTCTCCTGGAGCAAACAGGCTGATAATGCGTTCACTGACCTGAAGCGCAGGTTCACTTCTGCACCCATATTAATTATCCCAGACCCTACCCTTCAGTTCGTGGTGGAGATGGATGCCTCCAGGGGTCAGAGCCATCTTGTCCCAAACATCCCCCAAGGACAGTAAGTTACACCCCTGCTCCTTCTTCTCCCGTCACCTCTCCCCAGCAGAGAGGAACTATGACATAGGAGATCGAGAGCTGTTGGCTATAAAACTAGCACTGGAAGAATGGAGACACTGGCTGGAGGGAACTGCCGCTCCGTTCTTAGTCTGGACTGACCATAAGAACCTGGAGTACCTCAGGTCAGCCAAGCGGCTTAATGCCCGTCAGGCCAGGTGGAGCCTGTTTTTCTCCCGTTTCAACTTCACACTCTCGTATCGCCCGGGCTCCAGAAATGGAAAACCTGACGCCCTGTCCCGGCAGTTCTCCACACCCCATGAACCAGTGCCGGCCGAGACGATCCTGCCCCCTCGTTGCCTTGTGGCAGCCGCTCTCATGGATATCGAAACGCAGGTGAAGAAGGCACTCAGTCGGGAACCAGGTCCAAGCAACGTTCCCCCCGGCCTTCTCTTTGTCCCAGCGTGTGTCCGATCTCAGGTGCTGGAATGGGGGCACAGCTCCCGAATTGCATGTCACCCGGGGAGAGCCCGCACCCTTTCCCTCCTTCAGCAACGGTTCTGGTGGCCATCTATGAAGACCGATGTTGATGGCTTTGTGACAGCCTGTGACACTTGCGTCCGGAACAAGTCGACCAACAAACCTCCGGCTGGTTTCCTGAATCCTCTCCCAGCCCCTCACCGGCCTTGGTCTCATATCGCTCTGGATYTCGTTACCGGTCTCCCCAATTCTGATGGAAATACATGCATACTGTCCATAGTGGATCGCTTCTCCAAGTATTCCCATTTCATCCCTTGCCTAAGCTCCCATCAGCCAAGGAAACAACTGAGTTGATGATCCTCCACGTCTTCCGTCTGCATGGTCTCCCCTCCGACATCGTCTCTGACCGCAGCCCCCAGTTCTCCGCAGGATTCTGGAGGGCATTTTGCAAGTTAATCGGAGCAATACCCAGTCTATCCTCTGGTTATCACCCTCAGGCAAACGGGCAAACGGAGAGATTAAACCAGGAACTGGAAAAGACCCTAAGGTGCATGGCCTCACGTGATGCAACCTCTGATTACGTCCTTAGCTTCACGAATTGTTTGCTGCGATGATTGATAACCCGGCTTTGACCCTCTGCTTTCATTTTTGTCTCCGACTCTCTTTCAAACTGCACGCCGGATTCAACGCGCGTGCCGCAGCCTTCATTTCTCCACACAGCCGCGCTCACACGGCCACTGCTCTCTCTCAACCTGCGCCGGATTGTGCACGTGCGCTGCAGCCCTCATCTCTCCACACAATCCCAAAGTACTGTATCCTTGGTTGAACTTCTCTTTTGTCTAACTCTTATAGCCGTGACATTATGATGAGGAAACTTTTCATCTATACCATTCCAGCAATTAAAAATCGGTAACAATGTCATTTTTAGAATTTGCAGAAGCTCAGTGGTCCAAGCACAACCTCTCTCTTCTCTGAATACGCTGTGTTCACTTTCATTTTAGGTTTATTACTCAACGCGCACCGTTTGTTCTCTTTGTATATCTGTTACGTTACAGCTGTATAACACTCAGACATTTTATTTGAGGTAAATTTATTTATGTGCCTAACTATTGTCAGCAGAGCCTCTGTTTCACTGAATAATCCATGACTTTTCATGAATATGTAAGACCTATTGATGCCTCTCAGGTGACGCCCCACACACACACACCAAAACACACAGAAAGCGGACCAAACGTCAGTAGCATGTCCCTGTCCCAAACAGTGCAGCAATCAGCATTTACTTACATCTGAATTGAGTCGTTTACATAAATCACTGATTAATAGCTTATCATATCAATTTATTCATACAGACGTACCTGTTTTACATGGAAATTTACAGGCTTGTTACTGAATGATTTACTTTGATAAAAAGCCATACACTGCATGAAAAGAGCTGTATCCGGACAAATATGGGCAGGGGAAATCCCAGATAAACTTTAAGTTTGCCAGATGTATAAGGCAGAGTGCTTGGTAAGGTAGTATGCAAAAGGAAATTTTGTGAAACGACTAGATACTTTATGTATGTGGATGTACTGTATACAGGAATCAGGGTAACTTTAGAGGAGTCCTCACAGCTAGGAGTGAGAGGTGATGGCTGTGAGGTATGGAGGCCTTTTGTATGTTAATGATTAGCAGAAAGAGATGCTGTCCTTCTTATCATAGCCGGGTGGGGGGATTAGCCATGATGTGCCTTGATCTCTTCAGCTTGTGGGTTTGAAGGAGAAGGAAGCTGCACACACTGCTCTTCTCAAAGAGACTTGCGTCTTGAAGAAAAGTCAAGCCAATTGAATAGAAGAGCTAAGAGTGTGCATAATGTGGGCATTGCGGTAAGTTGAGCTTTATGTTACTACATAGTAGTAAATTATACCATGCCAAGTTAGCCTAAGCACTTGACAACACAACTACTTTTTGTTACTTGCATTGTTGTAGGTGTTTAGCTTATTTAACAGTTTGTGACGTCTGAATTATACAATGTTGTTTAAAAAATTAATGTATTAAAGCGTTTTTAATTCAATGGTACAGAAAGCTGTAAGGAGCCTCCATAATTCAGAAAACATCCCACATAAATACAATCCACAAACTGGGTAAGAACACTGTTTTTCTACATGCTATGTATGGGGTTTTACATAATAATTTTAAAAGTAATCAATGACACTACTTTCTTTCCACACAGAATAAATTTACTGTCACGGGGGGCGTGGCGGTGGAGGATCCAAGTGCAGAACGAGCGTTTGTAGAGAGTGAGTGCAGCGCTTTTAATCAATCTGATCCGTGAATGCGGAAGTGCCGTGAGGAGCGCTCGCTGTTTCTCTGAATGAAGTCCGCGTTGGGAATGCGGAAGTGGTGAGTGAGCGCTAGCTGGATCTCTGAATGGAGTCCGCGTCGGGAATGCGGAAGTGGTGAGTGAGCGCTTGCTGCTTCTCTGAATGAAGTCCGCGTCGGGAATGCGGAAGTGGTGAGTGAGCGCTTGCTGTTTCTCTGAATGATCTCTGCGGCAGAAGTTCGGAATCGCGGAGTTCGCGAGACGTAGCTCGTGGACGTAGCTCGACGTAGTCGAGGAAAGTCCGTGATCAAAACTCGTGGTCGAAAAACAAATCCGAATGTCGGCAACAGTAAATCCGGAAGGTCAGGAAATCCGTAACGTGAGGCAGAGTCGTGGTCGTGGAAACAAAACGTGGTCGAGATCCGAAGGGTCAAGGCAGAACGAAACGCGGGAATACTGGGCATGGATAGCACACAATAATCTGGCGACGTGATNTTCTCTGAATGAAGTCCGCGTCGGGAATGCGGAAGTGGTGAGTGAGCGCTTGCTGCTTCTCTGAATGAAGTCCGCGTCGGGAATGCGGAAGTGGTGAGTGAGCGCTTGCTGTTTCTCTGAATGATCTCTGCGGCAGAAGTTCGGAAGCGCGGAGTTCGCGAGAAGTAGCTCGTGGACGACGAACTGGCCGAGGTCAGTAGTCGTGAGTCGAGGAAAGTCCGTGATCAAAACTCGTGGTCGAAAAACAAATCCGAATGTCGGCAACAGTAAATCCAGATGGTCAGGAAATCCGTAATGTGAGGCAGAGTCGTGGTCGTGGAAACAAAACGTGGTCGAGATCCGAAAGGTCAAGGCAGAACGAAACGCTGGAATACTGGGCATGGATAGCACACAGTAATCTGGCAACGTGGTGGTGTCAGCGTGTGGTTTAAATAGGTAGGGGAGATGATTAGTGATGGGACACAGGTGTGTGGAGAGCGGAGGATGAGGCGGTGAGACATAAGGGGCGGTAGGGAACATGGAGCAGGAGTGCTTAAGACAGAGCTGTGGCTTGGCGGGTCGTGACATTTACTTTATAATAAGGCAGTGATGACATCTGCTGGAGGAATTAAAGAAGCCAGAAGAGCACAGAGCTAAACAACAAACCGTAACCCAGAACAAACAGTAACCCTCGACGAACAGATGCAAGACAAAGACTGGTGAAACTCAAGAACATTTATAATCACACTAATTAGCAACCTCAGTTCAGGTGAGCGCCACATCACCTGACCGAGGTGCATTCTGGGGATTTGAGTCTTTCACAGAAAAGAACACAAAGAAAACAGAAAAAACAAAGGAAGTCTCTGGGTGCTTTTTAGGTTTAATTACTGTTATTGTGTCACAAAGTGTATTTTTAAGTGTTGTTTAAGCAAGAATGTATGTGTGTACAGCTTCATCGGGTATTAAAGATATTTATTCTATTTAAAAAATTGCCCCAAAAATTTCAGAGATTTGAGCTACAGGCAATACGGGTGCTTCGTGGTCATGTAGCCGCCCAACATAGCCTCACCTCGGCAAATTTTAAAAACTACCGCTCTCTGTGATGTCACTGCTGAGATTAAAACAGCGGATTTATTTCATTTTGGGTATTTCTAACAGGTATTCTTTGGTAGAATACGGCTATGGTATAATGTATCACGGCTGTGTGACGCATCTAGTACGCTGCATTCTATTTGCAATATACGCAGTGTCCTCAAACTCTCTCGTGCACTTCCAAGTCAAGAATGTTCTTTGCATTTTTGGAATTGAGATACGGCATGACAAACTTTCTGGATTCTTCACTTTTGAAGAGAGGGGCACGCCACTTAAAGCTGGTAGTATTTTATGGTAAGTTTATATGAATTTTTACCTACATTTTAAATTTTGTAGTTGTGGTCATTTCCATCTCTATTCCACATTTTTAGTCGCACTTATGGGGTTAAGGGGGGGTTCATGTATTTATATAGTGGGCTATACTGTATTTTATGAGAAAAGTAGCACACAAAAATGAAAAAAAACTAAATTTACTAAATGTAATCTTAAATTTAATTTAAAGTAACCTTTGCTAAAGATGTGTGTGGAAAGTATGTTGGCATATTTTATAATATTGTATAGTTGTCAGAAGAAGCAATTGGGATAAGTTTATTGACAGTCTTAATATGTCTTCTGTTTCTGTCTCTTAAAAAAATAGTGTTATTTTGACCCAGCAGTTGGTTTATTCTTTGGAGAACTTTCTGGATTCTTCACTTCTGATTGGATCATGCTCAGAGCACTCAGTATTTTATGGTAAGTTAATGTGAATTTTTACTTATTTTTTGAGTAAGTTGAGGTAGGAGTAAGCATATTTTATTGATAAAATTAAATGCTTTGATATGGTTGTTTGGAGTTAATGTTTTTTCTTACCCTGTGTGACGGAGAACCCGACACTCTTTCCAAGACTCATACAGCTCTGCGTCCCAACCAGCAGTTCAGCACCACGGACAGCGGAAAAGGGGCGGGACACCATAACTTGGCACGGCTGGCTCCTGATTTTCATTCACGGTCCTGGAGGCAACGTGCACCTATAAAAGAGGAACAGATCTCCAGCCCAGTGAGTAGTTTATGGGAAACATTGATGCCGCTAACCCCGTGTTATTTGTCTTACCCTTTCCAGACTCCGACAGCTCTGGCAAACCGCAGAGCGAAGCATGGCCAAGGAGCGCCTGCCGCCGCTGCGTGACGGCTATCTCCCCACGTACCGCAACCTGCACGTCCTGTCCAGCTCCTCGCTGTCGCTGCTCATCTGTGGAGGACGCGAATGCCGCACTCCCTTAGATGGGAGTTAAAACACCAATCTTTTCCCTATACGCTCACTCCCTCCCCCTTCACTTTGTAAATAAAAAGCACGTCAAGCAGCACCTGCCATCTCTGTCTGTGTCTGTACACGCCTACAAAGAGGAAGCTTTACATTGGTGGAGAATGCGAGCCTTGGACGGAGGCCAGGGGGCGCCCTCTACCCTGGATCAAGTCATCACACACCTGCTGGAAGCCGGCCTACGACAAAATAACGTGCTAGAGCGGTTGGTGCAAGGACTGCAGGCCACCGCCACAGAACTTACGCGGCTACATCAACGTGGAGGAGAACAGGTACCCCTCCCTGACCCCCGGAAAGACGCCCAATGACTCCTGTCCAAACTTTCCGCCTATGATGATGTCGAGGCGTTCTTAGAAACCTTTGAATGCACTGCCGAGCAAGAAGGGTGGCCAGTGCATGACTGGAGCGCGATTCTCATCCCACTCTTGTCAGGTGAGACTCAACGAGCATACTTTTCCCTCAAAGAAGAAGAGGCGGATCAGTACGACTGGCTCAAAGCGGAAATCCTAGCCCGGTGTGGGCTCTCCAGCACCGAAGCAGCTTCGGAGTTTCAACGCTGGTCATACGACATACAATTGCCACCCAGCGCACAACTAGATAAATTACACAGAATTGCGATGCACTGGCTCCAGCCGGATAAATTTACATCGTGCAAAATCATGGAGCGGATAAAGTCGATAAAATACTTCGCATATTACTATGCAAAGAAAGGAAAGCAGTGGGCATGCGATCACCCATGTCAGTGCGTGAAGCAATTGATGCGCTGGCATGCGCCATGTCCACACTGGCCCGCTGGCCCGGAAAGGCGAAGAACTGGAGAGAGAAGCCCCCCCCCCTCCGCTTCTTAATGGGACAAAGGAGAGAAATACCATGCACACCGCCAAAACCGCTAACACCGACGGATGAGTTCATGCCAACGGAACCAGAACTCCCTCGAACTCTCTCTCAGCGGCGATTCTGGGCTGGCTGTGGTGAGAGTAAAAGCCCTTGGGTACAGGTCGGAGGCGTACCGATACCGGCCCTTCTTGATACAGGCAGTGCAGTCACTCTGGTTCGCCCCTCGATCATGGGGTGTATGCCTCCGTGCCGTGCGGCCTCCTGCCGATCACTTGTGTGCATGGGGATTGACAGGAGGTCCCGGCAGCGCACATTACGGTGAAGGATCGTTGGGGAGCACACCTTGTCACCGCTGGTATTGTGCCTAACCTCCTTGTTGCCTTATTACTATGACGAGACTGGCCCGGCCTGTGGGATAAAACGCCACCGGAAAAAGGGAGAAAGAGAAGGGAACGCCGACCAAGGAGAAAGGCTGCCACGCCCCCCTGTCACTCCTGGATGGCCCAGACCAAGAGAGAGAGCACAGACGCGGAAGACCTCTCTCTCTTTGTCTCAGCAGGTGGCGCGAGATATGCGGATATGCGTTTAAAGCACTGCTGGGACCAGATACGTGAAGTGGGGGGTACAGTGGAGGATGGCGGCCGCATAAAACCCGCTACGTACTTTCTAATCCGCAATGGGGTACTGTACTACCACATAAACATCCGGAGAGAGCCCAGAGATCTTCTAGTGGTACTGCAAGGCAAAATCGACACAGTGATGCACCTAGCTCATTCATACCCCTTAGGCAGGCACCTGGGAGTTGATAACACCATTAAAAAAAATAAAAGATCGGTTTCACTGGCTAGGTTTAGAAGCGGAGGTGAAAAACTTCTGCCAGAGGTGCCAATGTCAGAAGTCCTCCCCCCAACAAAACACCCCCCCCCCCCCGGTCGCACTTCCAATTATAGGAGTTCCATTCGAACGGATCGGAATGGACCTCGTGGGCCCACTCCCAAAGTCCGCCTGCGAACATGAATATATATTGGTGATTATGGATTACACCCCAAGGTATCCCGAAGCGCTCCCGCTACGGAAAGCTACGTCTAAGAACATTGCACGCGAATTAGTACTGCTCTTCAGTCACATGGGAATACCAAATGAGCTCCTCACAGATCAAGGTACCCCTTTTATGTCAAAATTAATGAAGGATCTCTCTTTACCCCAGGGGTCTCAAACTCAGTTCCTGGAGGGCCGCAGCCCTACAGAGTTTTGTTCCAACCCTGCTCCAACATACATACCATGTAGTTTTCAAATAAGCCTTAATGACTTGTTTAGTTGGATCAGGTGTTTTTAATTATGGTTGGAACAAAACTCTGTAGGGCTGCGGCCCTCCAGGAACGGAGTTTGAGACCCCTGCTTTACCCCCTTTGAACTTTTATTCGGGAGGAGACCCCGAAGATTACTGGATGTGGCAAAAGATGCGTGAGAGGAGCAGCCTTCCCCTTTTCGGTCAGTGATCAAATACGTACAAAGTATGCAAGAAAAAATTCAAAGTGTGTTACCCATAGTGAGGCAGCATATGAAGAGGACACAAGCAGAGCAAAAGAACTCGTACGACTCTCCAGCACAACCCCGTGAATTCCGACCTGGCGACCGGGTACCCAGTGCCTACTGTAAGTTTCTCGCACGCTGGCAGGAGCCCTTCACCATAAGAGAAAAGGTAAGCGAAGTAAACTATAGGCTGCAACAGACAGGTAAGCGAAAGCCATCTGAATTGTATCACGTCAATTTACTGAAAAAATGGATAGAACAGGCACGGGATCTAGTACCATGTGGAGAGGATCTGACCCCAGCCCAGGTGCAAACCATGAAGGAGCTTATCGACCAACATCAAGACGTATTCTCCCTGGAACTGGGGCTCACACACCTCATACGGCATGACATTAAAATACCCCCAGGTAGCATCATCCACCAGCGCCCATACAAGGTACCGGAAGCACACCGACGGGCAATCAAGGCAGATTAACTTCTCTTCCCTTTCAGCCCCACTTTCTGATCTGCTGCGAAAAGGACAACCGAAGAAGATAAGATGGACAGAGGTAACTGAACAAGCATTCAATCAGTTAAAAACCCTTCTAACCAGCTCCCCAATTCTCTGAAACCCTGATTTTGAGAAACAATTCATCCTCCACACAGACTGGACTCAGAGCAGTGCTGTCCCAGCTGTTTGACGGCGAGGAGCATCCGGTCTTAAACGCGAGTAGAACACTCAATAAGGCAGGGCGTAAATATGAAGCAGTAGAGCTGGAGGCTCTAGCGATTAAATGGGCAGTGAATGAGTTGCGATACTATCTAACAGGCAGACAATTCATATTAATCACAGATCATGCACCCCTACAGTGGATGGCGAAGGCTAAGTATAGAACCCTCGCATCACAAGCTGGTTTTTATCCCTACAGGATTAGTCCTTCTCAATTTACCAAGACGCGGGGGCACAGCATGGTAACACAGATGACCTGTCACGCGCCCATGCAATGTTCGCAAGTAAAAAGGGGTGCGTAAAGCTGGGGGGGGCATTGTGACGAAGGACCCGACACTCTTTCCAAGACTCATACAGCTCTGCGTCCCAACCAGCAGTTCAGCACCATGGGCAGCAAAAATGGGCGGGGCGCCATAACTTGGCACGGCCGGCTCCTGATTTTCATTCACCATCCTGGAGGCAACGCGCATCGTATCGATTTATATCTTTATTTGTTAATGTACACTCACATATCAATAAAACATTGTGCTTTTGTAAAATAAAGAAAATAAACAGGGTGTGCTTTCTGCCGTCTCAGGCTCCCAGAAAATCTTTTTGAAACGTGTCACTAAAATGAATTAAAATGAATACACACATATCCATATATCTATATCTCACTCACTCACTCATCATCTATACCGCTTAATCCTGTATTCAGGGTCACGGGAGGCCTGGCAGGGCACATGGCAGGGTACACCGTGGACAGGGTGCCAATCCATCGCAGGGCACAGACACACACACACACATACACTCACTCATTTGGGAACTGTGAGAGGAAACCGGAGTAACTGGAGGAAACCCACCAAACACAGGGAGAACATGCAAATTATATGTATATGTATATACATATGTATACACACATGGACAAAATTGTTGGTACCCTTCCGTCAATGAAAGAAAAACTCACAATGGTCACAGAAATAACTTTAATCTGACAAAAGTAATAATAAATAAGAATTCTATTAATTTTAACCAATGAAAGTCTGACATTGCTTTTCAACCATGCTTCAACGGAATTATTAAAAAAATGAACTCATGGAACAGGCCTGGACAAAAATTATGGTACCTCTAACTTAATAGTTTGTTGCACAACCTTTTGAGGCAATCGCTGCAATTAAACGATTCCCGTAACTGTCAATGAGATTTCTGCACCTCTCTGCAGGTATTTTGGTCCACTCCTCATGAGCAAGCTGCTCCAGTTGTTTCCGGTTTGAAGAGTGCCTTTTCCAGACAGCATGTTTCAGCTCCTTCCAAAGATGCTCAATAGGATTGAGGTCAGGGCTCATAGAAGGCCACTTTAGAATAGTCCAATGTTTTCCTCTTAGCCATTCTTGGGTGTTTTTAGCTGTGTGTTTTGGGTCATTGTCCTGTTGCAAGACCCATGACCTGCGACTGAGACCCAGCTTTCTGACACTGGCCAGCACATTTCTCTCTAGAATCCCTTGATAGTCTTGAGATTTCAATGTACCCTGCACAGATTCAAGACACCCTGTGCCAGATGCAGCAAAGCAG
>QMIH01003287.1:23555-35134 GCA_003987875.1 Clarias batrachus
TAATATAATATAATATAATATAATATAATATAATATAATATAATATAATATAATATAATATAATATAATATAATATAATATAATATAATATAATATAATATACAAAGATTAAAAGATAATTCAAATGTATGATAAGTAAATAATATGATCTTACAGCAAATAAAGTAAAAATAAATAATTAGGCACTAATAAAAATAAACGTCTTAGCAAAGCATACTTAAAAGAAACAAAGTAAAGTTCATGGGCTAAAACATAACAGAGATGAAATATAAATGACAATATTAATTGTGTTCAAAAAGCATCTAAGGTTGTAAAGTGTTTCATTAATTAATATGCATGAGGATTAACCAGGGACGATTCGATACAATGTTATCACAATATCTAGGTGCCGATTCAATCTGTATTGCCATTCAGGTTTCATGATTTTATATATTATATTATATTATATTATTATATTATATGTTTTTCATAATAATTATAATAACAATTATAATAAATTAAAATAATACATTATCCATCATACAGTATGCTGTGCTTTTGCCAATGTGTGGATAATTTAGAGCGCATATATAGATTTCTGCCTATAATGCATATAAAAGAAGTGGGATATGTTACAATCTGTTTTTTTTCCTACCTCTATTAATTAAAATGATAAAATAAGCATAAAATACATATAATAATTGACATAATGAAAACATAATCCTGCAGTAAAAGCAGTAAAATTGAATACAAGATCAAAGCTCATAAACCAACCTAAAGATAATGCATTGCTATTGTAAATGCCTTACTACGGGGTAGTATCAATCAATCAATTAATCAATTAATTAATCACTCAATAAGGTTCAGTAAAATATGAGGTATTGTATAAGAATGTATAAAATAAAATTCCAACAGAAATCAAGCAGGAGTAAGTTGTTATATATTAAAGCTTAACTACCACCTGCTACAGCTTTAATGCTTTTAAAAACAGAACTTTATCAGAAGTTTATGTAAGCTGTCTGGAGCAGGTGGGCTATTTCACTCTTTCAGAGATGTAAATGACAAGCATGATTATGCTTCCAGAACATACATCTGCTTTTTGCTGGGATCTAATTTGTCACCATGGGTTACTTTTCACACCATCAATCATTTCTGATTTAATAAGCGCTTACAGTGACCATCGCTGCAGCCGAGTCCGTCATTATAAAGCAGAGTGTGAACTTAAATGAAAGCTTGATATGAACAAATGCAACTTCCACCTAAAAAAATACAAAAAGCTTTGAACTTTTTTCAAACAAAGAACTGACTGACCTCAAGTTATGACTTGCCCTTGGATTTCTACTAAGAGCTTAGCAACAGTTGCTATCTCAACTCAAGCAGGTCAGGTTTTTTGTGCACGTACATTTAACTTGAGCATATTTTTACAACTAAATGCTGCTGCTGTGTGTTTCTTCAAATGTTTTGCGAATATATAGTGCAGATCTAGAGTTTATACACACTTTGTAATTCATTATTTTGGTTTAGCTATTTATTTTTTTCGAAATAGGTTTGAAAATTATGAAAAAACACATAGATTTAAATACATACCTTTTAATTAGGTAATAACAAGAAGAACAACAACAGGCAGTTTTTTGTTTTAAGAGTTGAAGGTCAGCTGTTCTGGAATGGTTCTTGTAAGAACAGTATTGTCGAATGCATTTGCAAAACTCATCAAGCACCCCGATGAAACTGGCTCTCAAGAAGACCTTCCCAGGAAAGCAAGACTAAAACTTACCTCTACTTTCTCTAAAGTTCATTTAGAGCCGTTATGAAGGCTTTACAGAGCATAAGACACATCTCAATATCAACTGTTCAAAGGAGATTATTGCATATTTTGGATGCCTTCAGGATTGTTTTACAATTTTTAGAAATAAAAACCAGGAAAGACATAGGAATTAAAAAGCGTTTCCAAACTTTTGAGTGAGCATGTGTACTGTGTGATTGTTACATGCCAAATGACTGAGTGAGTAGAGCAACGAATCTGCATCAACTTTGCACGATTCAGAAGGGCTTCAGGGACGATGCAATAAGTGCAGTGCGAATACAAGTGTGACACAAACACTTCAACACTTCAATTTATTGAAAGTTTATTGAATGTTTGTGATCCACAATATGCATCAAGCAGAACATCTGAGAGAGTCGAATGTGTACGGGTTGCAATCAACAAAGCTTGGCAACTGACCGTGTGTAGACTGTAATCTAGCCGTCACATGGCTAGAAACGTTCAGGACAGACCTCATATACTGTATAATGGAAAATTATGAAAAACATTCTTTTTTTCTTTTAAAAAACTTTTGCACAGCATTCGGAAGCTATGAATTTCTAAATTCTCCTGCAACATTTTTTCTGAACATTCATAAAATGCAAGATAAAAATGTTCATAGAAAATTCACAACTTGACCCACTTACATACAAAAATTTTTGCTTATACAGACATCTACGATCTTTTAGCCAATCAAAGAACGTTGATGTTCACATAGTAAAAAGTTGCTTATAACATTGTCACATAATGTTTCACACACACACACACACACACACATAATAAAATTTTATATATACTGTATACTATATATACAGTATGTTATGAGGACACTAGGACATTCAGAAACTTTGACAAACCTTTCTAGCTTAGACTTGTCATACAAATTAAACTCTAGTGGTAGTTTTGTTGCAACTTTCAAAAGTATTACATTTAATATTTTCAGAATATGCAAATCTACTTTAAGATTGTAGGAACCTTTTTTTTTTTCCTTGAACCATAAAATAAAATGTAAAAAATTGTAGGTAACAATGATTATGAGCTAGTAAGCACTAGCTAGTATGGACAAAAGAATTATGTTTACAATAACAAGTGCTGAGAATTGTCTTGACATAAAAATTGCAAAGCTTAAATAACATTGTACGGTATTATGATCTGCAACTTTTAGGTCACAAAAAAAAAATATGGTTTCTAAACCATATTGTTTGAGTGAGAAAGAGTTGCGATCCTTGATAACACAATCATGGCAAGAATGCAGACGCTAGTCGGCTAGCTCCTACAGAATGTGCTGCACTGTTGACGCAGGGCTAATGGTGCTAAAGGCGGTATTTTGCTTGTTCAGCTAAAACTAATGTGTTTTACAGATATCAGCTAATGGAGCTTATTTTTTACACTATGGCCCAAATTTACTAAACTCTCAAACAAAGTTTCATGAGGATAAAGTAAATGCAATTTAATTAAAAGTAATTGTTGTGATTTATGTCACATAGCAGTATGTAAATAAAGTTCTTTACATGTGGTATTAGCTCATAAGTCTTTTGGCCATTTAAAGCGGCCTGAAGAGTCAAACTGATGTACTGATGTACAAAGCTAATATACCTATTTATATAATTGTGCTTGTGGATGTTGTCAAAATACACCAGGAACACAAAATAGTGTGAACGCACTTTTGTCTTTTTCACAGGCTAATAATACACGTCTACACGTCTCTCAAACAGTGATGCTCTCAATGTCTCAATCAGTTTTACTGTTGGTTGGTTTAACAGTTTGGGTGAAAGTGTTACATTTCTTCTTCATATCAAAGCATTCATACCAACTACACTGTAAACACTAATGCTCAAAGTAATTAAACACATCGAGTACTGTTGACTTATATAATTGCAATTAGGTCGAATAAATGTTACATATTTGAGTATTCAGAACTTTTTGGTATTTATGAGTTTGTAGAAATGACACTTTTCAACAAAAATAACAAATTCGATATTTGAAGTAATCGTACGTACTTAAGTGACAGTAACTGTCACCTTAAAGTTCCACCATCTTAAAATCTATAGAGCACTGGTGGCTCAGTGATACAGTAGGTGTTTCGTCTGCCGTGCGAAAGGCCTGGGTTTGATTCCCGGGCCGGATTCTCTGCTGTGGTGACAGCAGCAACAATTTATTTGATTTGCAACAAGTTCAACAAACTCAAGAATTTATAGTTCTGTTTACTTAAAATCGGAAACATCATCACTTAAAAAAAAATTTATGTAACTGATTACCTCGATTTTTTTGAGTTTTGCCAACTTAATCGGGTTTACAGTGTATTATAAACCAAGTAGTGGAAACAGATTTCCATAAATGTAATACCTCATTTTTGTTTGTGATCATTTTGAATGAATTTTATCGCCAAAATTTCAAGCAGCACTTTATTGCATTCCAGGTGCTCAAATAAAGTATTTGACTATAAAGTAAAAAAATAAAAACACGTAAACTTTATCATTGTACCATTTATAACTCATTAAAAACACAGTGATCCGTAGCCCCTGTTAGTAAACTTCAGGTATTTCTTTTCTGTTTTTGTTTGTTTTTACTCCTTTAAGAAACTCACTCACTCATCATCTATACCGCTTAATCCTGTGTTCAGGGGCACAGGGGGCCTGGAGCCTATCCCAGGAGACTTGGGGCACATGGCAGGATACAATCCATCGCAGGGCACACACACACACTCACTCACTCATTCACACACTACGGGCAATTTGGAAACGCCAATTAGCCTAACCTACATGTCTTTGGACTGTGGGAGGAAACCGGAGTACCCGGAGGAAACCCACCAAGCACGGGGGGAGAACATGCAAACTCCATGCACACAGAGACGGGAATCGAGCCCGGACCCTGGCGGTGCAAGGCGACAGTGCTAACCATTACACCACCGTGCCGCCTAAACCTAAATTCACTAAATTGACATCTGTTTCATTTAGTGAAGTATTCTTTTTTTTAATTTTAATTTTTATTATTATTATCCTTTTCAACATTGGTGAGGTGCTTGAACACCTCACCTGATTTCTTGATGTCTTGAGAGACACAAATCAGTTTAAAAAAAAAAAAAAAAGAAAAGGAAAAACTGAGGCTTTAGGGCTGTCTGAATGCAGAAATGTTTTTCAGATCAGATCCGATTCACTTTCATGCAATATGTGCTGTATTATATATAATAAATGAGCTTTTCTGTTGACATAAATCTTTCATAGGCATAAGGCAATGCAGGCTCTAAGTCGTCTTAGTGTTGGTCACTTAACTTTAAAAATGATGCAGGTCTTAACATTTCTATGACATGACAAAGGTGACACGTCTCTTGAGGTACTGTAAATCTAACAAAACTTCAGCCACTGGAGCATGTCCCTAAACCACTAAATCAAAGGTCTTTGATTATGGTTCATATAGTCAAGCAGTATAGATAAAGAAAAATCAGTCTATACTGATGAGACATCTTGTCTATTTAAACAGGTTCAAATCTAAACATTAACCTTGCCTTGGGTTATGTTTGGGATACCCTATTCTCAGCACACTTCATAAAAGAAATAGCTGAGAAGAAATGTGCAAAGACAAGTAGAGCAAAATGGTAAATAAATGTTACAGTATATTAAGGCTTCCGGTTTGGCCGCCATTGGTGAACAGATCTAAGTCTATAATGAGCAGGAGCACCCTGTCTGGATTAGGGTTAGTGGTCCCCATTCCTGGAGCCAGAGTTGAGAACCATCTTAAAATGGACAAAAAAAAACCCTTTACATTTGGGTCATTTAAAACATTTTGAACTGCAATGTTTGATGAAAGTTTTCTAAAACTCAAATGAGCAGAATAATTATGTTACCTTTCGAGAGAACGTAATACTAAGTAAAAAAAATTTGTTAAGCCAAAATAAGGCACTTTGGTGTGCAAACTCTATTCCGAAAAATGGTCCCAATCTCCAGAGCTGTTGGCAGGAGCTTTACAACTAGCAATTTTGGGACAACTTCTAGACCGTTCTTGACTGCAACATATACCATCATGCAGAATCTCAATGATCCCACCGACATGCCATAGACTTGTGTCAATAACAAGCTTCATTAAGCTCATGCATACAGAGTAGAGTATTCTATCTAGAGTACGTTCTGCCATCACGAAGTAAGAACAAATCATGACCGTTCTCATTAAACCTTTCAATTAATTTGTCTTGTGCTATAAAAACGAAAGTAAATTGGAGTGGGTGGTATGTCAAACCTCTTAATGAGTAAAAGCCATTTAGCTTGTTGAGGTAGATTTTTTTCCAATCCTGCAACTTGTTTCTTTATTTAGCAATACTGCATATTCATGTTCAGCCAAATGTTTCTTCTTTCTTTTCTTTTACAATAAGAATACATTCTGAATCAAACGTCTGCTTTCTATTGAAATGATTCCATTCTGTTTAAAGCAAACAATATTACAGATATAGTAGAATAAAAAATTTAAAAAAAACTTCCTTATCGATATTCTATCTGGCAGAGTTGTGTAGACTACAGATCAATTATAGTTTTTTTTTTGTTTGTTTGTTTGTTTTTTACCCCCCCAAAGAGATAGAAAGCAAAGGTTTGGTTGAGAGTGGTCGATTAAGACTGCCATTAACTTTTCATGACCGTCATTCTCAGGCAAGGGACCAGAGACACTGTATGCTGGACAAAAACTCAATGACAATGAGTGGCATACGGTGCGGGTGATCCGGCGCGGTAAAACCTACAAGCTCACAGTAGACGATGACGTAGCTGAAGGTACTTCCCTTGGTTTTGAATCTGAAAGACAAGACAATTCCTCATCTAAAAAGCATAGTCTCTCAGGTTGCTGTCTTGTTAAGATTGATAGCAGTAATAGCAGATTTCTCAAAATGGCGCTGGATTGAATCAGCGAGGAAATGGGAAAGTATTAGAAAAATGATTATGTGGCTTCTGAACAGAAGTAAGATGAAATGCACTGACCATTGATGGAAAAAGCTACACTATCAGGTCAGGGTGTTTCTCTGGAGGGTTAGAAAGAACTCCTGTGCATGGTGGGTTCTAGTCTACCTTAAGGGTTTAAGTGTTAAGTTGTGTTCTGTGTTCCAATGCTGTTTTTGATGCATTTTTATCAACTTCCTTCACGACTCAGACGTGTGATGGCTTTAAGAACTCTCTCTCTCTCTCTCTCTCTCTCTCTATCTCTTGTCTATGACCTTGCACAAAAAAAAAAAAAAAATTTCAAAGTTTAAAAAACTGCGCAGTAATTGTTTAAAAGGAAGCAACGTACTGTAGTAGGTATCTACATAGTACCTTTGCCTTTTCAAAGGACCAGGACCTTTTATTCTTAATAGAGTGGAACCTTGGATTACGAGCATAATTCGTTCCGGAAGTGGGCTCGTATTCCAAAACACTCGTAATCCAAATCATCATTTCCCATAAGAAATAATGAAAACTCAAATTATTCGTTCCACAGCCCCAAAAAATAAATACAAAAAACTAATTCATACAATTTATAAAATGAAAATAAAACAAATTAATCTGCACTTTACCTTTAAAAAAAGTACAAATAAATCCCGACAGATAAGTGATTCCATTGGTGTGCGCATTCGCTGTGTGTGTGTGTGTGTGTGTGTGTGTGTGTGTGTGTCTGGAAGGTGAGAGAGTGACGCTCGGTGTCAAAATAAGAGTCGCATGTGTGAAGCATGATACTCGGCGCTCGTAAACTAATACTTGCTCAGTTTCCGAATAAAAATTAATTAATTAATTAATTAATTATTCATCTGCATTAAATGTTTTATTTCCTGGGTTGTGGTAAGGGAATGTCTCTGGGCCACATGGCATGAGCCCGGAATACATCTTGCATGGCATGCTAGTCCATCACTGGGGCAGCGTATTTTTGGCCAAATGCTTAGCGCTCAGTGGTGTAGTAACTAACTAGTGTTTTCCGATTGGTTGGTTACCTAAAACAAATGATAATATTGCTTAAGGTGTGCAGTCTAGACGGAATATGAGCACAGTCCAGTCATCTTATAGTCCTATGTACATTTATAACCATCAACCTTAACAAATAGAACTACAATAAGAGTGTGTCACCCCCTATATTTTTGTTCATTCATCAGATCGTAATCCACTTGGGTAAATTCTGCTCATAAAGCTTACACCTGCTTCAGCTTTCACAAAACACACTAGTGATCCTATTAGGTCGAATATTGCAAAGGTAACGGGGGATTTCTCGAAGTGAAGTCAGTGAGGACGTTTGCTAGAAAGCGGTATTGGAACACAGCCATGAAGTGTACAACCTTGAAACAAAAAATACTTGAGCTGTAGTGTGAAGTCGGTGAAAGGAAGAGTATAGCTGCCTCTTTTTTTTCTTTCTTCCCTTCTTGTCCCAACCTGCTTGGGTTGCAGGTCAGATGGTGGGCGACCATACTCGTCTGGAGTTCCACAACATCGAGACAGGTGTGATGACCGAGCGCCGTTTCGTCTCGCACATCCCGTCCAGCTTCATCGGCCATCTGCAGAGCCTCAGGTTCAACGGCCTGCTCTATATCGACCTGTGCAAGAACGGCGACATCGACTACTGTGAGCTGAACGCGCGCTTCGGCATGCGCTCCATCATCGCCGACCCCGTGACCTTCAAAGCCAAGAGCAGCTACCTGAGCCTGGCCACGTTGCAGGCCTACACCTCCATGCACCTGTTCTTCCAGTTCAAGACCACTTCAGCGGACGGGATCATCTTGTTCAACAGCGGAGACGGGAGCGACTTTATCGCCGTGGAGCTGGTGAAAGGGTAAGAAAAGGGTAACAGCACTGAATATTTTAGTGTTTTTCCTGCTCTAACTTCAATTAAGCAAAGAAAAAAATGATTAGTTAAATCATTGGGGCTAAGAGCTGGGAAAACAGCGGTCCTGAACGGCTGGAACTGAGAACCACTGATCTAAAGGTTAGCCTAAAGTCTAGTCTAAAGTGTCACCTGTAGATGTTTTGCAGCCCTGCTCTTTATATAGTTTCTTGAGCTGTTGATAATGAAGACAGAAAGCTGTTCTCTCGTTTCCCTCTCAGGTACATCCACTACGTGTTTGATCTCGGTAACGGCCCGAACGTCATTAAAGGCAACAGTGACCGAGCTCTTCATGACAACCAGTGGCACCACGTGGTCATCACCAGAGACAACAGCAATCTGCATACCCTTAAAGTCGATACCAAGGTTGTCAGTCAAGTGGTTAATGGTGCCAAGAACCTGGACCTAAAAGGTACCTGAGCTGACACCACGGAAACTTTATTTAGTTTAATACAGAACCTTAACACAGTAAATGATTTGGAACTAAAACACTTGCATCTATTTAAAATGAATATTAGATTTTTAGATTATTATTTTGTATTGCAAATTACTTGATGGGAGAGCAAAAACTAAACCTTTTATTCAGGTTTTTATTTTTATTTTTTAGGTTTGTAGTCTCTGTTGTCTCCTCAAGATAAATATTAGTATAATCTGATAGAGAAGCCAGAAAATTAGCTTTAGTGTGTACACATAAAATGATTCTGAATGCATGGAAGTTTCCTTCGGTAAATTTCGATGACTGACGACTTTTGAACTTAAGTCACTGATTCTGAATACAACCAAAGGGATTATTTAAACATTTATGATTTCAAAGACTATTCTGCCAGCTGCCTTTAAAGTGTAAGAAGCAGCTGTATTATATTTGGTGCCCAAACAGTAGACTTTGGGCAAGACACTCATGACTTTCGTGATTTTTATCAACAATTTTTTATTTTTTTTTTCCCATCAGGTGATCTTTTTATTGCTGGTTTGGGACCCAACATGTACAACAGCCTTCCCAAACTGGTAGCCTCGAGGGAGGGCTTTAAAGGTTGCCTGGCGTCTGTGGACCTGAACGGCCGTCTGCCCGATCTGATAAACGACGCTCTGTTCCGCAGCGGGCAGATTGAGCGTGGATGCGAAGGTACACCCTCTTACAACTCGAGCTCAGGCAGCCCATTCTTCCTCATGAATGCTAACAGTAGCTCCATTAGCATTTCACTGAACCATCAGTCCATCCTACTGACCCTGCTCATCACCTCTCTCATCTGTTAGACCCAGTGTCACTTTTACTTTTATAGGCCACATTGGTCTTACAAGCAGCCCTGGTTTTTCATGCTCATGAAATAATCCTTACTAATCTATGATTGTATTATGACAAGGTCTGTGTAGGTTGTGCTTTTTGTTTTGAAAAAAAAAAAAAAAAAAAGGTTAAACATGTTTTTGGCTTGGAAAAAAGTACATTTTGAAAAAAAAAAAAGTCTTGTTTTTCTCCTTTGCCTTTGAATCATTTTAGATAAATTTATGGATTAAATAAATGCCCAGACGTGTAGCTGTTAGCTTTATTGGTTCTCCCTGTTTTTGTTTTTTTTAAATAGCAAAAAAAAAATAATAATAATTCAAGGGTAGCAGATTGTTTTTTTAACACCTAAAATGTATTTTTGGATAGGTTCATCACTTTTTTTTAAAAAATGTTCAGAAAAGAGGTTTGTACTTCCAGGTTGTACCTCACTCCTGTTTTTTATCCATATTTTCTTTTATGATTTATGTTAATAGATTTAAAGAACTAAAGATTTTACTCTATTTTCATTTCAAAACAAAAACAAATAAACGCAGGAGCAACCTACACAGACCTTACGAGAACATCTGACGCTTTAGAGTATTTCGGGGTTTGATTTAGCTCGTATGTCCTTCATTGCTTTTAATTTAACAAACAAAATATTACATAATTTAATTTACAAACAGAAATCATTTTACATTTTTTAAATCAATGCTAGTGTTTACATGTATTAGCTTTTTCGCATTTAATGAAGCCTGTATTTATAAATCGTCATAACTTTGCTCATAATTTGTTGTGGGTTGTGAGCATTTCTTAAACTTGTCTTACATATTTCTAATAATGGAAAAGTGAGAAATCCATCCATGAGAACAGTTTTAATGATTTCTGAATATGGGCTTCATACAAAGTGTGTGATTGCTTGGCATTTGCAGAATCATTTACAAAAAGAAATCTATGTTTGAATTCCCTGAAGGTGTTTACATTTATAGGGTGCTGTGATATTTCTTTTACTTCTCGTTTAGTTAAAGTGATTGTTTGTATCAAAAAAGTGCTATATGGTATATACCTGGTTGATTTATATACATATTTTTTTAGACTGCCATAGATCAACATTTCCTGGTTTATGAGAGCTGGTTTATATTTTTCGATCATCTATACACAATCTTTAAAATATATAGACGATTAACTCTTTACTTTATTTTAGTTCTGGTCTAATTGTTTAGAATTGTTATGGACAATTCAAAAGTTCAAAAGTTTGCATCTCCATATATGGTATCCATTATCATAAAACGCACTACTGATTCTGATTGGTCAGAGAGTATTGATTAGGTTTCTGCAGTATAGCAGCAGCTCTGGCAAGCTGCAAATTGTATTATGTGTTTCATTATTAATGTATTATCATTTCCAAAGAAACAGCTTGTTTACATGGCTGACTTACTACGTGAAAAAAAAAAATCTGTCTTTGTTGATATGGTGAAGTTTTCTATAACTAGGAATTACGTTACAATATGGAAGGAGTCTCCAGCGTCAGAGCGACATTTTCAAGATGATGGAGTTTACACTTTTTAAGAGAGGATAGTAATTGTACAGTAGATGGTTTTTTTTTTTTTTTTTCCGAGAATGACTGGTGTAATGTACATAATAACAGGAGCTAACCTGCATTGTGAAGTTGCACAAGGTTAACCGCAACTGTAAATAAGCAGTATGGTGAATAAAACT
>QMIH01003288.1:2775-14287 GCA_003987875.1 Clarias batrachus
AGGTTTAAGCCCTTGTGGTAAAGATAATTTAGCATGTGTGTTTTTATTGTACGCGAGAATAAAGTTGATGAAACAATCTGAGGTTAATGGAAGTCTTTTCTGCTCTTTAGGATCAGCTAAAGATTGTAATTAATTATCAAACCCCACTATTACCATGTTACAGCACCCATAACACTTTATGTTTTATGCCCAGTCACCTAAATGTATAAAATTCTAATCATGCATATCTGTTTAAAATTCTCTCACACACACAACTTAAGTGCATGAGATTGACAGGTTCACAGTCTCATTGCCGAGTATTGCTCAACTTGCTCCTGAAATGATGCCACCATTTGCCTTGGTTTTGATCTTTGCTTCTTTTTCTTTACGTTTACTTTTTGGGTTCAGTTTTTACTGATCAACTCTGCCTGAGTAATTTTAACAAAATTCTAAACCCCATTAGCATTCATGTGTGTCTCTGTCTGTACATGACCAGCTGTAACGCAGCTCTGTCCGCGTGCAGATYCTSATGYCTGCWGGCTACATTACCCTCGAATGGAGTGTGCGGTCAGATCATTGCTTCTCCTCATGCTGCTCCAATGTTTCACAGGCCTTAATTCTCCTGTCATGTGAGCTGGCCATAGTCACACTCAGTGTGTAATGCCTGTGACACGCCCACATTATCATTTTTAGAAATCATTTTTCACTTTAAAACTGATGCTGCCTACTGTTACTTAGCTGGGGAACGTCTATGACACAACTTTAACAGAACTACCTGCAAACACCACAAACACCAGCCACGGCCCACCAGCCACCAAGGATTTCTGTTTTATATAGAGAGATTCTAAACTGCATTAACATTCATCCTGGCATCTGTATGTAAATGGAAAAATATATAATCTTGTGTAGTCAGATTTACCTCATTTTTCGATGCTTCATGACCTAAAGCAATACAACAGAGAGAAAATATTATTATTATTATTATTATTATTATTATTATTATTATTATTAGCAGTAGTAGTAGTAGTAGTAGTAGTAAAAGTAGTAATGTTAATATGTCTGTTAAGATTTTTAGTCATGAAGGTTAGGTTATCTGAACATTGAGTCAACTGGGCTTTTTTGTTAGGTTTCACTACTCATCCAACCAGTCTGAGGCAAGATGGTTCCTCATGTTTGAGTCCTCAAAGGTCAAAGGGTCCTCCCCTATGAAAAGGCTTGTCACGTGATGAGAGGAGAAGGTGAGAATAGGAGAAAAAGTTGTTAGAGAGTGGTGGTGTGAAGAGCTGTTAAGAAGAAACAGAAATAGAGAGAGATTAAGGAGAGGCATTAAGGTGTATCAACCAGAGAGTCAAGGGGAGTCCTTAAGTGTGACTGCTGGTGGATCTGTGAAAGGGTCTTGATCTTTCTCGAGATGGATGAAAGGGCAGCAAAGTTAGGAGACAGGTTGTGCCTAAGACCTCCAACTCTCTTTAAAGAGGGGTTTTCCATTTGTGCAAGGATAGCTTCATTTATCCCTTTATCAAACCATCTATCCTCTCTGTCCAAAATTTGTACATTTTCATCTCACTCTCTAATGATCCTCCCTCCTAGTCTCACCTTCACCATTGCTCATGTAAACAAGACTTTTCAGACACGGGAGAATCCTCTCACATTGGAGGACTTAAATGAGAACATTATCAACTTCCCTCAGACTGAAGAAGCTACTAGTATGAGTTCTGAAAGGTTTCTACCTAACAAGAAAGAAATCCAGTTGATATGACTCAACTTCCAAATTAGTAGAAGTAGCATAAGAGTAGCAACTCATCACTCAATAATTGGTTATGTGCATTTTTTGTAGTTAAAAGTCTCCCTGTTATAAACCTGTTAATACCCCATGAATGCAGCTTCATTTATAGTTTCTTTAGCAGGCCTTAATTTGTGAGGAATTACACTGTATGACCTCCTGCATTTATACCGGCACCTATTTGCCTGACACTTCTATAAAAATTACTATACACACTATAAAAATATGTATTTACATTTAATAATATCTGTTATCCCTTTATTTGTGTGCAAATCAGAAATGAAATAGAAAAAAGGGGGGTAAATGCTCACTTTTAATTTTGTCATTTTTATTATATTTTATTTCTCCTGAAGAGCATGAATGGTATTTAAGGAAAAAGTTTTATTTACAGTTTGTTTTAATATACATTTAGTGTTAACAGCACTGAAAGTGGAGTCGATGTTCTCAAAGCACAACACAAACACAACAATTTCAGTTTCTACAAAAAACACAATATCATCTCAGAGTATCCAGGCTAAACCTAATTCTACGTCTAGAGAAAGGATAAATCGATCTAGTTTAAAGTGTTTGTGTGCTTGATGTTACATTGATCTTGTTGGTCATTGCCTAAAAAAAAGTAATTGCAAGTGCAGTCAATATTTCATCACGGTACTTTGTTGATGGTGTATCAGTTTAAAATAAGTATTCTTGTAAGATACTTGACTGACAGGAGACTGAGGTGTTCAGAAACTCTTTACTGAGTAGATGGAACAGAACATAGAACCAAAATACTATAGTGGATTAAACATCTGTTTAATTCACGGAATTTAAACTCATCGAAATATGCAAACCTTCTATCACTACCTAATATCACTACTTTCTAACTTTTGTATCACTACCTAATGCTGAGAGGACGAACCAGGATTTTGATGGGTTTTCTCTTGTTTTAAAGTGTTATTACAAACCTTTTTAATTAAACAAATAATGTGCCAAATAATCAAGTGTTTTTTTTTTTTTTAAACTTTTTTGTATATCTAAGGTTAATTCAGACGTTTTAAACCGCTGCAAGTGGCTGGTTTGCTGGGCAAGTACTGATATCACGACTGATTTTAATTCCCATACATTAGCTGTCATGTGCACTCCTAACACGACCGGCACTAGGACCTGGAAGTAGTACGGTCRYTATTCARGAAGCATAAAAGGAGACAAGATGGCTCCACACATCGCTCAGTCATTGAGTTTGCCCACGCTATCGCCGACGCTCTGTCCGTCTAATCGTGAGTACTCACTTTCTTGGGTTTTGCTTTCGATTGAGTGTGTGTTATTAGAACGTGGGTTTATTTGTGTAAACTCTTGCTCTCGCTCCGTGAGAGTTCTAAAAATAAACAGCGTGGTTATCCTGCCTGTTCGCGCTACTTCCGTGTTTGGGTTTACCATCCACGCTACAGGGCTAACTGCTAGTCTTCTGGTCCATCTCCGTTTGTTTGTGACATTAGCTGTGTGATGATGGATGTGATATTGATTTATTCTAAATATATTTAAGATTATACTTTGTAACTGATTATATCATGTAATTCAAGGGTAGTGTCTACTCGTGATAGTTAGTAACTGCTAACCACACTACTCTTTTTGGAGAGGTATGTTCTCTTTTACGTGTAGACGTTAATAGTCGAGCAGCGGAATTTTGGATCAGCTGTAGCCAATGTAACGCTGCTTGAGAAACCCCAAAATACAGGGCATTGCAGTAATCAATCCGAGTGGTGATGAAGGCGTGAATGGCTATTTCGAAAAGCCTAAAGGATAAAATAGGTTTAAGTTTTGCCAATTGCCTTAACTGAAAGAAACTGGACCGATCCACAGCACTGATCTGTTTATCAAATTTAAGGCCATGGTCAAAAATAAATTTGATGCTGTGGGTTTAACATACTGCTCCAAAGCTCCTAAATCCAGTGGTGGAACTCTGCCTCTGGCACCAGAACCAAATACCAAAACCTCTGTCTTTTTATCATTAAAATAAAAAAAAATTGGGCTAACCATGCCTTTATGTCATCTAGACATGTTGACAGAGCCTTGACAGAGTAGCCTTCCTTCTGCTTTAATGGGAGATAGATTTGACTGTTGTCTGCATAGCAATGAAAGGAGATGCCATGTTTTCTCAGGATATAACCGAGCGGCAACAAAAGTAACGAGAAAAGAAGGGGTCCAAGGATAGAACCCTGTGGGACTCCATATGTCAGAGGAGCTGATGAGGATTCCAGATCTCCAAGGCTAACCAAAAATGTTCTATCAGTAAGATAGGACCTAAACCAGTCTAGAGCTGCCCCCATAATTCCCACCCAGTGTTCTAGGCATGACAGAAGGATGTCATGGTCTACTGTGTCAAAGGCAGCTGTTAAATCAAGCAGCAGAAGAATCACAGAATCACCAGAATCCGTAATACGATAAATGTCATTCAAGACCCTTAACAGAGCTGTTTCAGTACTGTGAAGAGCCTTGAAAGCAGACTGAAAAACCTCAAGAATTCCATGCTCACTAAGAAAACTTATTAGTTGTGTATAAACTACTTTCTCCAAAATCTTAGACAGAAATGATAGCTTGGAGATTGGTCTGTAATTAGAAAACACAGATGGATCAAGATTAGGTTTCTTTAACAAAGGCTGCACAACTGCATGTTTAAAATTTCNCGAACCACAGCACTGATCTGTTTATCAAATTTAAGGCCATGGTCAAAAATAACACCTAAATTTGATGCTGTGGGTTTAACATACTGCTCCAAAGCTAATAAAAAATTTTGGGCTAACCATGCCTTTATGTCATCTAGACATGTTGACAGAGCCTTGACAGAGTAGCCTTCCTTCTGCTTTACTGATGTTCTATCAGTAAGATAGGACCTAAACCAGTCTAGAGCTGCCCCCGTAATTCCCACCCAGTGTTCTAGGCGTGACAGAAGGATGTCATGGTCTACTGTGTCAAAGGCAGCTGTTAAATCAAGCAGCAGAAGAATCACAGAATCACCAGAATCCGTAATACGATAAATGTCATTCAAGACCCTTAACAGAGCTGTTTCAGTACTGTGRAGAGCCTTGAAACCAGACTGAAAAACCTCAAGAATTCCATGCTCACTAAGAAAACTTATTAGTTGTGTATAAACTACTTTCTCCAAAATCTTAAACAGAAATGGTAGCTTGGAGATTGGTCTGTAATTAGAAAACACAGATGGGTCAAGATTAGGTTTCTTTAACAAAGGCTGCACAACTGCATGTTTAAAATGCGAGGCTTATGACAATTAGCTCAGAGAAATGTTTTTTGCAGCTTTTACAGTTTTCTGATAAAGACGCCAACTGTCTCTCAATGAAATAAAAGACACTTGCAACTTGTCCTTTTTCGAATGTCCTTTTTGGAATTTTCGTTCCATTTTACGACACACGCATCTGACAGCACGAGTCTCATTGTTTAACCATGGTTCAGATTTAACTTTGAGGCGCCTGATTTTTAATGGAGCCACAGAGTCCAAGGCAGCCTTACAGGTGGAATGGAACCAGGATGCTAGTGCCTCAGTGTCAAAGCCAGCAACAGAAGCATACTCCGAGAGGTTACCATCACAGCTCCGGTTAAATGCATCAGAGAACAGAGCAGCGGAGGAGTTAAACACGCGACAGCGCCGTACACACGCGCAAGGTTTAACATCATTATTCGGTAAAACAGAATCAAACAAAACAGGCATATGATCATAAAGTACAACATCACAGACTTCAATGTTAGAAATAGATAATCCATGAGATAAAACAAGATCAAGGGTGTGCCCCTGCTCCTGTGTGGGGCCAGACACTGACTGCACAAAACCAAACGAATCAATTAAACTTAAAAAATCTTTAGCCATCAGATTTTCAGGGCAACAAACATGAACATTAAAATCACCCACAAGAAGGACACGATCATATTTAGGCATCATTTCCGCCAAAAAGTCAGACAAGTCAGTTAAAAAGTCAGTTAAAAAGTCCTTATTATACTTAGGTGGACGATAAATCACTCCACACAGCACTGTGTGAGAGCGGCCAAGCTCAAATACGTTCATCTCAAAGCTGGAAAAAGTCAAAAATGACAGCTGCTTACAATAGAAGTTATCCCTATAGACCACCGCGATTCCTCCTCYTCGACCCGATGTTCTCGGGGAATTTAGATAGGCATAGGATGAGGGGAGAAGTTCAGAGAAGGCACTGTACTCACCAACACTCAGCCATGTCTCCGTAATGAAAAGAAAATCCAAACCACGTGAGGCGATAAACTCTTTTAGAATGAAAGTTTTGTTGTTTAGTGATCTAGCATTTACCAGACCCATCTCGGTCATCCTGTTTAGAGTCGAGGGCGGGTTGAAATGAGGCCAGGGCCCAGTTCCCTCTATTCACCCCTCGCACCTTGCGAAAACGGGGAGCGCTACAATGCGTCCGAGAAAATTCACCCGAGCCAACCACAGGTACCAGCCAGGGTACAGCATCCGTTACACCACGAGACATAATACGGTACTGATCAGTTCCATAGATCGGTCGGAAGATCTCTGGAAAACTCGACCAACAGGCCTCACACATCCTCACATCCTGTTCTATTAAACCATTTGGTGTACATATCAAAACACACAGTACAGTGATTATATACACCACACTCAGAGTTATTCATCTGTAACTACGTATATGAATTACTTTCAGCCATCACACCTACATCACACACATACTGTATGATGTGGAAACATCAGATCCTGAAATCCATGATATACTGTATGTTTACCCATGTTAAAACAGACGTACTGTACAGTACATAACTGGCACAGCACATATTATAATAGTATTTTTACATTAAATAATGTATCTGAATTGATTCTTTTTATTTAATTTCACAAAGTATTAATGCTTAAAATGTACTACATATGGTAATGGGTGAATTTATTTCCCGGACTCTTGTTTAAATTTCAGATTTTAACAAGGTTTTTCAGGTTTTAAAAAAAAAAACATCTCACTGTATTACCTAATCACTGTAACATCTGTACCTCCACAGATCAGGGGAGAAAGATCTAGTTCCCCGGATTACTGAGTTGACCCTTTGTCCCCACCTAGTGTGTCTATGTGTGTACTACCAGCACTTAAGCACTAAACACGAACACCTGTGATTCCCTTGTGTGTCTAACTATTTATTCCAGTCGAACCCGTAGGGCTTGACTGCACTTAAGTTTGTCATTGTAATTTTCTGCTCTGCCCGTCTCACTCCCWGGACTGAGCGTGTCTGCAGGTGTGGGACCCAGGGAGGAAGGAGCTACCCTCCATAATCGCATGGACTTTGCAARTGCTTCCTTTTTATGTTTCCGTTATCTACACGAGGAAAGGGTAACGTTCATCCCACCTGCAGACCCGGTCTGGGAGCCCCGCTCACGAGCGTAGTGAGCGCCACGGGACATTTTTGTGTTGTTTTCTTTTGTGTTTCGTTTCAAAGAAGAAAGAATAAAGACTTGTTTCGATGGAATCTGCATCTGTGTCTGATTCAAACCAGGGAGACATGACAATCACACATGTCTCTGAGTCAATTTGAGACATCCCTGATACTTTCACAGCCAGTAAGAAGGGGGAAACAGATTTTCCTGTTTCCCTTACTTCAAATAAAAGACAAGTTTTAGTACAGTTAGGTGTTCTCTTTTTTAAATGATCTTTTTATATTTTCTTTTAAATTATTTTAAAAGTACTTTAGCCCTACATACAAATTCCCCAGTGTAGAATTAACACCCAGCAGTGTTTATCTGAGTGCAGCTGGACTCCAATAAACTCTAAAAGTGTTAAATCAACAGTGGGGGTTTTACTGTGTACAATAGTCTTACACAAAGTGTTTGTTTGTATCTTGTTTGTATAATTCTTGAACTGTCTGGTGTAGCATAATTTACCTATGTATGTATGGATGCATGCATGTGTTTACACTATATTGCCAAATCTATCTATCATTTACCTTTGTTCTTCAGTATGATGAAGATCAGGACACTGAAAAGAATCACAATCACTGCACCAAACACTACAGTCAGCATGAAGGCCACAGCGGGAGAGTCTGAACCTTGGATCACAAAAGAAAGAAAACATGGAGATTTTAAACACTATATTTTAATGTAACAGTTACAGAAGACCTTTGGGGAAAAGAAAAACAACCATTTGCTCTGTTTGTGGTTTTGGACAGGGTTTTATTTACCCCTGAAAATGAAACATTGTTTTTTATATATACGTATAACTGAAGTAACTACAACGATTTGCTTTATAATCATGTAATTTTCACTTACTTGAAATGACTTGAAATTGATCCTTCACTCTTAAGTTGACTGCATCAATGAAAGTAATCTGGTCATTTTCCATGTAGCTGCAGTAGTAGAGTCCTGTATCAGAGACATTTACTCCAGTGATGGTGAGAGACGTGTTCTTGTCATGAACAGACGTCACTATTCTCTCACTTTCAGTAAAGAAGTAACACGATTGTGATGGAGCTGATGTAAAAAACTGGTTACACCCAATAAGAAGTGGAACGGAATCACTCATGTGTTTATACCAGTAGACGTAACCTGTATCAGTCAGGTCATGTTGGCACCAAATAGTGACTTTATCTCCAGCTTCTGCCTCCAAAGTTAAAGAGCACAGAGTCTCTGAGAGCAAACCTGCAACACACACACACACACACACGTATCAAACATGCAGTTGTAGTTTGAGGGAGGCAAAGAATGCCCATGAGATCCCACAGGTTTATTGTGGGGCAGTATGGGTATGTCCCACCCCTCTCAGGTCTTTGCATTCATCAGGTCCATAAAAAAAATTATTCTCGATCCCACAAACAAACAAGCAAACAAACAGAACAACAAACAAAGAAAGAAACAAGCAAAACAACAAACAAATAAAATGGTGGTGACATTTGCAACAAACAAAATAACCCACAGTTAATTAATAATGCTGTAAATACAGTAGGTGTTGCATTTTTTTTTGTTCTATAAGAAGAATATAAAACCTGCACACCAACAGGCTGAACTGGTTTACATTGTAAAAAAAATACTAATATTACAGAAAATAACTTTGTATAGTTAAAGCCTTAAATTTTTCATACACTCTAAAAACTACTGGGTTAAATAAAAAAAAAAACAACCTTAACCTTAGCCCTGGATCACTATTGGACAGAACACCTGCTGGTTGTTTTGACCGAAGTGCTGGGTTTTACTATTTAACCAAGAATTCTGGGTTGTTCGTTTGACCCAACCAGTGGGTTAAACTGACACTTTAGCTGGGTTGACACTCCATTTATTTATTTATTTATTTTATTTTATTTTTTATTTTTCTAAAAAGACTCAAAATGTACACAACTCATAATGTAAATAGATTGCCACAGAATAAGAAAATGTGAATAACTCAATTTTGACAAAAATGAGACAACCACATAATCCCAAGGTGACAATTTGTTAAATATAAAATAATTTTACACAAACACACTCTGTAAAACAATAAAAACCAAAAGGCTCCTGCCAATCTGAAATGAGTTATTGCATTTTATTTTATTTTAAAATTGAACAGATGAGGACTCGTGTCCATCAATTTGTTATACAGTACAATAAGCTGGAGAAACTCACAGGTGGAAAGACACTGCTTTGTGTAGTTAACATTAAAGACAAAAAAAAAAAAACCTTTAAAACAAACATCAACAGCCTCCACCAAAGAGTCTGTCTGAATGTCATTGCCTCCAACAATGGAAAAGATCTGTCAGGTGCCCATTGTCTCATCCCCAAGGAACAAAACATGGAACAATGCTCCAGTCATCTCCATATTTTTCCAGATATTCCACCATGTTGGTCCACCTGTGGATTACACACCATCACTTAGTGTTGCAATATAACTAACATTTACGTCAAGCATTTTTTTTCTTGTAGACATACAGCTACACAAATGCAAAACATGTTTTCTCTTGTAAATACACAAAAATACATAATGTGTACATGAATTTAGTGTATATTTCTCACTAATTGACCTCACGATTTAACATGTGAGGAATAACGGGATACGGTGCTACATGTGGATTTAATATGAAACATATGAAAAAAGGTTCATAAGGATGCAGATACAGCTCATTTTCAACTTTATATAGCATTTTTTCTCGGCCAATAATTTGTATTAAAAGTATAATGGCAATTTGTGAACCAATTTCTCAGAAGGATAGATTCACTGCTGAGAGAGTTGCAACAACACAGTGAAATGACTGAAGAGTCTTTGTCTGACCACACAATGTGTGTATTTGTAACAATAAACTCAGGTGAGTTGAGATTCCTTAATATGAGGTAACAGAACAACAAAGAAAATAAATTCACAATCTAATATACCATTTCTCAATTTTGCTGTAACATGTTTACTTTTACAGATTTCACGACTGACTGGTTTCTCAACAAGGTCTGTTTGCAGAGTTCAGAAATACTTGTTTTTCTTTCAGAACAAAAGAAGTGTCCAAGAACGGCTCAAGGGAGACTAGCCAGTCCAAACCCTCTTCAGAACCAGCGGAATGCCGGGACAGATCCAGAATGCAGGCAACAGAACAACACGTCACATGACAACGCCAATCAACTTTACAATGAAATTATCAAACTAGTGATGGGAAGTTTGAATCATTTTAGTGACTCGGTTCTTTGAATCTCATTCATCAAAATGAACAAATTCTTTTTTTGAGTCATATAGTTCATTTCGTTCTTTTGATCAGAAATTAAATAAAATGTTACATTTTCAATAAACAAACCCCCAACATGTCTACATGCACAAATTTTGGCTAAAGTTCCAGTAATGAAAATATTACAATGCAGCTAAAGACATATTATTATAAACAGAATGGGCCGCTCACCATCATATCTTCTAGTCTGAGTCATTTGTTCCTTTGAATCTATTGCAATGCATAGTGTCAATGGGAGTCACGTGACAAAAGAACGAACGACTCGGACTAGAAGATTCATTAATAATTCTGTATGTAATTTCCTGTACATAACCTACGGTGGTTTTGAGATGATTTGCACATGTGCGCCCAGTAGAAAATGAACAACGAATCACTCTTTGAGACTACTCGTGTTCTTCTGAGTCATGTGAAAGACTTGTTCAAAAAGAACAAATTGTTCATGAAAGACCCATCATTATATCAAACTAAGAAAAAAAAGCTGACCTTGAACAGACAAGGTCACAAAAATATTATAAATATCTTCATTGTACATCATGTATTTTAAACAGAACTTGGATGTGTACATGCATTTCTCAAATAAAGAATACATACTTTGTGATGCTTCACATCTCCTTTAAATGCTTTTCTTTCACCCTTTTCTTTCACCTTTTTTAATCAAAAATAGATTCTGTAACTCTCAATATCAGTGTTACTCATAATTATCATGTAATAAAGTGTGTTTTTTCACTCACATAAGCTCATCAACATGTCGCGAGGAATGTGCACACGGGCGAGAAAGCGATTTCTAACTGCATGCGCACACCTTGGTCCGTCTCAAAATCAGGTTTAAATTATTAATAGCCACATTAATAGCAAAATATGAAGAATCCAGAATGTTCGCCATACAGGTTACTTCACTCTAAAAACTGCTGGGTTAAAAAACAACCCAACCTTAACCCAGCTGCTGGGTMACTATTGGACAGAACACSCGCTGGGTTGTTTTGACCCAAGTGCTGGGTTGTACCATTTAACCCAGATTTCTGGGTTGTTCATCTGACCCAACCAGTGGGTTAAATT
>QMIH01003290.1:0-13325 GCA_003987875.1 Clarias batrachus
GCAGGAACAGAACAGGCCGGCTGCAACTCAGGGATCATCCAAAACCCACCCCAAATTCACATCAAATCAAATGCCAGGCACCCACTGCAAGGAACTTGTGTTGGCACATCTGCACTCRRTGAAGCACACACCCAAACAACTGCAGCTAGCCTCCCCTGTTCCACACCATGCCCGGCTCCTAATGAAAAGTAAAGAAAAAAACACAACACAACACAACACACACAATAGATAACGACACAATCCACACTAAAGCATAATCAGACAAAAAAAAGAAAGAAAATAAATAAACTACACAGTTTCACAGACTCAATAGTATAGGGGCTGAGACACTCGAGTCTTCTCACAGCCCTATATACAACCGATACTGGTACATCAACATATCACATCAACCGARCCAGAAAATAAATCACACAAACACCTTCAACATCATAGTACAATACACAAAAACAACCAAATAGGGACAATCTACCAATGAWGACAACTCCAGCCAAAGCAAATTAAAAAAAATAAACAAGAAAGCAAGTCAAAAATAAGAATAATAAACCCTCACTCATCACACCGACGGTACCATAGCTACCAACCCAACGGCCCACATGGCAACTGAGTCTCAAGCAAAGGGTCCACGACACCCATAAGCAAAACAGCAACGGCGTCACATATAGCGTTGTCCGCTAAGAATAAGGCTTAGGAATTATAATATTCCACCTCACTCCTAGTACAAAAGGAATAGCACATTAGGGCACAATCGACTGACCGAAATAAAAAAAAGAAAAAGCCAATACTTACTTGGGTTAAACAACACCCCACATGAGGCTGTATGATTACTCACAGCAAGGGCCGCAGATGGATCTACCGGCCGGCCTTCTCACCCTAATATGGTGCAGTAGCTATAAACAACACTAAATATACTTGCTACAAAATAAATTTTATACATGAAATAAAAATTTCTTATAAATACTGGCATACCTGAAAGTGCACTCCGCTACGAATATTCCACTTGACTCACCCGCTGACTCCCTATAATTAATTTATAAATAGTGCAAATTAGCCCCAAGCTATTCACATAGTTAAACCACCAACCGAATTCAATCATACCTGAAGAAAAATCAGGAACCAGGAATGGGAACGGACATGCCAGGTTGAGGTGAACCCAGAAACCACAAGACAAGTCCYCACGTGTCAGAATAAGGGTCCTTAAATAGACTTCATTCCCCTCCTTAATTGAATAACCACGCCCCAACCAAGTCCACAAATAAAAACAAACACTTACCCTGCCACAAGAAGCAGGGATTGATCTGCTATGCTATGATCTCTATGCTATGAAGTTAATATGAAGTCCACTTTCATTGATAGAGATCGGGTACAAAATTGTTTGTGGTATTTCAGTCCTAAACCGAATTATTGAATTGAATACCTATAGTCTTACTTAATTACATTTTGTTGAGAGAGTGGACAGCCACCACTTTATATACCATGACAAAATGTGCTGACAGATAGGAAATGTCTCTCTTCTTGAAACATTTATGTGTTGTAAGTTGCACCGATGGGTGCTGTATGACCACCTTAAGACAAAAATTTGTAGAATCAACTTATGTAGGCCATAGGAAGGTCCTAAGGCAAGCTTAAGGTGAATGTAAGAACTCTTTAGCCACTGAACGATAGAAATTTTTTTCCTCAAAAATATCTTACATTTTCCTTAAGAATTAAATGGCAGCTGTACCAATTTCCTAAGGGGAAATTCCCACTGAGATCCGTACAAACCGGATGTTTGTAATATTTGTGTCTGAGATTTTAATAGTTTACTAGCATCATGATTCCTGGCAAGAAGTGCAACATTCAGACTCAGACTTCAGAAGAGGTCTAGAACATCCTCATTGGAGTATTCAAGCCCATCCAATTTAAACTGCAGCTGAGAAACCCAATGCACAGTGCTTGCTTGAACATACAATATTTGCAGCCCAGAGCTACCACTGGTTCAGTCTTGACTATATTTTTTTATGTTTTTTTTTTTCAGCAAAGGTGAGGGTAGGGGTGTGAGAAAGAAAGTAGAGTACAGATCGGTGATTGGAATTTAACTGCTGTAGAGGGCCTGCCCCTTACAGTACAGGAACAGCAGGCATGCAAGAACCTTGGTCTTGTGGGCCTGGAACATCATCTCTGTCATGCTGGTGCACTTTATCCACTCAGGCTAGGTAGGAAAAGTTAGGCACTAACTTCCTATACACCAGTCCCATGAACATATACAGTATCTGTTGTTTGGTGGTAAGATGAAGGTACACATAGAGCCTTTTTATGCATTGAAGGTTGTTAGGAAATTACATTGTTGAGGTTGCAAAAAGGAATATGAGGCAACAGAAATTGTTCTCCAAGCTGATTACCCATTTTCTGTTGCCTCATATTCCTTTTTGCATATCCCAGTTATGAATTTAGACTCAGAGAGCACAGTGTCAGCCAGTGCCCCTTGTATCCAAGGTTAAGAAACAATCAGTAACCCAGAGCCTTAACAGTTTGAACCACTGCTGTTCATAAGTGGTGATAAACTATTGAATTCTGAGAACTGTTTAAGCCTGTGAACGCTATTGCAAAGACAAATTATTTTGTTGGGCTTGGGGACCACTATAATGGGGCTGGACAATATAGTTTTCTATTCTAAGGTCACGGGCAGTCGCCTAAGCATTTCACTACATATCGTACTGTGTATGAATGTGTGTGTGACAAATAAAATTTGAATTTGAATTTGGACCAGAAATTTATGGATTTCTCGCTTGGGGACCACCAGTATGGGGCTAGACCAGGAACTTCTGGATTCCTCAATAACTCCTCCTCGATAGGATATGAGCAACATCTTATTTATACCTTGAAAAGCATGCTAGCAGATAATAGCACACCACAGTTTTGCAATCTCATAAGCTAGGTTCATGAGACCAGGCTTATTCAAAAACACAAACTGGAATTGCTCCACAAGCTCCTCTAGTTTCTGAAGTTGTGAACAGGTCACTGTTACATACTGAGTGGTGAATGTGATACCTGTTCCTCCCCAGCTTCTCTAGAGACTTTCAAGAGCCCATCCCAGAGTACTAATACTGGGGGCACTGACAGCAGAAGTTCTTCTTTTCTGACTCTATACCATGCCTGAACTCTTAACCAATCCTGAATTACCTGCTTCAGGTGCCAAGGTGGCATCTACAGTAGCTGGTGGATTTGGCCCAGGTGAATGATAGTGTCAATATTGCCCCTTGGGGCACTCTTTGCCTTCAATCACTTGGAATTGGGCCTAGCAATGCTCCTGGTGTAAGGGACTACCAGCAGAGGTCGCTGTGTGCACATGTTTGTTTTTGTTTTGTAGTTTTGTTAGTCGACTCAGTTTCCCAGAAGGCACCTCGGTCAGGTGATGCGGGTGCTCACCTGAACCGAGGTAACTCATCATTAGTATTGTTATAAATAGCTGGTTGTTCTGGGAAACTGGATCGAGCATTAATACTGTCAGTGGGCATGTATTTTAGTTTGCTTTTGGATTGATTATGTTTTATTTTACTTATGTTTGTTTATGTGGGCTCTGATGTGTTCTGCGTTTTGGGTAATGTGTAAGTGTCTCTTTTTTGGGTTTTTTTGAGTATGTATGCGGTTATGTGTTGTGTGTCTTAAATGTTATTTAAGTCTTGTGCTGTGTGTGTAGTTTGTTCCCCTAGCTTCCAGTGTGTTCCCCTAGCTTCCAGTGTGCTTCCTCAACCTCCCATGTGCTCCCCTAGTCTCTAGTCTTCCTGTCCAGTTCAGTCTCTAGTCTTCCTGTCCCGTTCAGTCTCTAGTCTTCCTGTCCCGTTCAGTCTTAAACCTTCAAGTCCTATCAGTCCTACAAGGGCTGAAATGCTTAATAAGGTCTGAAAAGCTTACTAAGGTCCTGTGTCCTGTAAATGTTCAAGAGACTGTGTGTACGAGTGTGTTCCTCTTTTTAGTTAATTAAAGACTTTTATGTTTAAAAACAACCCCTCTGCGCCTATGCCTGCCCTTTATGCCCACATCAATAACATCCGCCCGAACTGCCACAGATCGTGACACATCGAACCCACATTCACATTACCGACCTGAAGTGACTGAATTCTGATCTTTTTTTACCGTAATGTTACACAGGTCTTATTTTTGAAGGCTGTCTGAACACACACATCTGATGTTTTTCAGATCAGATCTTGGTCAATTTCGTATGCGGAAAGGGGCGGTAGAGTATGTCACCAGCTTTTTCTCAGCCTAACTGAGACAGAGGATTTATCATGGGGTTATAAATGCACCTATGTCATAGGAAACTCCCAGCAGTGCTTTTCAGCTGTTTTTAGTGAACTTTTACTGTTGTGCTATAGAGAGTGCGGATTATTGGTGTGGTTTTCAAGCGGTGTGCAGCAGGTGGTAAAAGAAGCAGGGGAAATCATTGGGACTAGTCTTGCAGAGATTAACACCATCTATACCACACGCTGCCTTTGTCGAATGCACAGCATCCTGGATAATTAGCATCACACTGCACATCATCTGTTCCAGTTACTGCCCTCACGTAGAATATACAGGTCCATGGCAACCAGACATGGCTCACAGGCCTTTTTCAAATGCTATTAGGCCACTGAACGACCCCATTTCTGCCCCAGGCCCCACCTATTCTTACATATCACACATCACTATCACAATATAATAAATTATAAGTAACAATAAAGTAACAAAGTTATTTGAATTTAATTGAATTTAATGTAGTCCTTGTTCGGAAGCACATCCAATATCCCGTCATTAGATTTCAATGAGAGCCAGCAGATTCATCTGACTTTTTTCCCTCCATGCATGTGTAGGGTGCTGACGTCAGCCAGCAACAACAGAGCAGGGATTTCATACTCGTGTTTTGGCAACAGGTAAAAAAAAAGAGGCATCTCGCTTTCTTCTTAGTCCTGGACCGCAACAAATACAGCTTTGTAACTGCATGCCGTCCTCCGAGGCAAAACGCCAAGCATATTTTTTTGCTAAAATCATATTCATTTGAAAATAATGAGTAATTGAATTATCTTCTGACGTTTTTTTTTAACCCAGATGGTGTGAGCAAAGGTGCATTGATGTGTGCATGCGTGACGTTTAAGAGGACAGATGAGTCCACATTAAAGTCAGATAAAAGTCACTTGTAATTATGAATATGAACCGTCATGACATGCAAATATGCTCTGACCAAAGATCGGAATTAAACAATGTGGCTCATAGCCGTGAACTTAGTCAGTTTGAACTTCCAAGTTCAGTAATGATATCTTGTTTGTTTTACTTATTGCATGAGTCAGCAATCACATTTCTAAATGCAATTGAATCTGGATAATGTAAGGGCTTTTACTTCCCTCACATTTAAACTCAGAGGAAAGGAACACTCATTGAAGAGTAATGCTCTTGAATATGTTCATTATCGATCGGATTATGTTGATGGCAGCTTTTTGCGGCCTGGCTGCTTTATAGTGAACGTGCTTGTGTGTATTTCTTGCATCTCCTGTGCAAGTGGATAATATTGATCTGAGGGTCTAAATGGCAAAACAACTCTTCCAACAGACAAATAAGATTTAACTGCGTAGGACTCTCCTTAAACAACGCTCTTATGTTTCATTATGTGATTATTTCAGGATTAAAAAGGTTACCTATTGTTGCTGTTCTTTTGTAACTTATGAACAAGCAAAGTGATTCATTCTAAACCAAATGGACAGCTTGATATACCTGATCATATTACAGTATATTTATCATAAATTTTTTACATCGTTCTGAGGTTTGACCTTCAACTTCAAATGTGAAGTTTTCCCATTTCTTGTGAATGGAATTAACATGTCACATGCAAATTAACTATGAGGATTTATGCCCAAAATGGGTCATTGGTGCTGGAGATCTCAGTCCAGTGATTGGACACTCTCATGCAAAAAGGTGGTGATCAAAGGTCATAGCCAATTACTGTATCCTTCATTTCATGGCTTATTGACAATTGAATGGGAATTACATAGAAACTGGGGGAGGCAGTATGAGTCATTCCCCGCAACAGATGAGAGAGGCAAAATTACACAGAGTGAACACATTGTGACGTTTTACACGAAATTACACTATGATCATGGTTTGTTTTTAACTAGATCAGTAGTTGATGCTCAATCAAATTAAGTTCTGTGGAATTTGCAGGAAGACCTTATGTTTACATATTTTATGGAATCTACTCTTAACTACTGTGTACTTTATGTGCCTGTTTTTAAAATGCAAAAATAGTGTCTATCCCCAAACCTATCCTACAACTCTTCAACTCTCTCACCAATAATTACAGAGCATCTAAAAAAATTGTATATCATTGAGATGGTAATTTTCTTTCATTATTTAATTTAACAAATCTTATACTCTTACATATTCTATTCAATTCAATTCAATTGTATTTATATAGCGCTTTTAACAATTGACATTGTCGCAAAGCAGCTTTACACAATCAAAATTTATACATACAAAGTTTGTATGAGATGTGAATGTGTATGAATCAAAATGATAAGACTGTCCCTGATGTGCAAGGAGAGGACGACGACGACAATGGCAAGGAAAAACTCCCTGAGATGTCAGTAGGAAGAAACCTTGAGAGGAACCAGACTCAACAGGGAACCCATCCTCATCTGGGTGATAACGGAGAGCAGGGATTGATCTGCACTCATACTGTGTGTTAGGAGGCTGCAAGTTCAGTAGTACAGGAGATGTTCAAATTGTTTCCAGTTGGTTATTGGAGACTCAGGTAGACTGTAGGAAACTCCTGAAGTCCTGAACTATCGAGTGACTGCAGTCACGAGTCCTCAGAGAACAGCTGTCTGCATCAGCTGAGGACAGGAGCGTCTTCATGGTGAAGTGGAACCGTCCCCAGTCACCACACGCGTCCCAGACAGACCACACGGGGCTCCATGTGACCAGATCTCCAACCAGAAGCAGGACACCAGGACGAGTCAGACAGCTCCAGAGGACAGAGGGGGTCTGGATCACTGGCAGCTCAGGAGAGACGTGTGTAGAGAGAGAGAGAGAGAGAGGGAGAGAGAGAAGAGAGAGAAGAGGAGAGAACAGAAGAGACGAAGAGATGGCAGTTAGGTCTGGGCACAGTCACATAATGTATAATGTGAATGTATATTAGTGTAGAGTGCAAGCAGGGACTCCGGCAGGACTAACTATGACATCATAACTAAAAGGGAGGAGCCAGAAGGAAACACAGACATGAGGGGGAACTGAGATGTAAAGGGACCAATCACTTCACCGTCAACAAACCTGAGTGATCAATGAGAGTGGGGAGGACAGCATCTAAACATACCAGTTCACCAGAATACTCTACGTCCATGAGTCCCCCAGATCTGCTCCTTTACCTAAGGTTAATCTATTTACAAACATGCTGCGCTAAATAAATAGGTTTTTAGCCTAGACTTAAACACTGAGACTGTGTCTGAGTCCCGAACATTAATAAGGAAGACTATTCCATAACTTTGGGGCTTTGTAAGAAAAAGCTCCGCCCCCTGCTGTAGTTTTAATAATACGTGGTACTGACAGGCAGCCTGCATTCTTTGATCGAAGTAGGCGTGGCGGATCCTAAGAATAAATATTCTAGATTACTTAGATGAAGTGAAATAGTAAAGTGAAATATTTCAAGCCTTTTTTTGTTTAGTTTTGTCTCAGAAAATTAGATTTTCTGATTTGTATTTTAATAAGAGGGTGAAACCTATATTGTAGATTTCATTTTGAGAGAAACCTTGCAAGACAGTTTTAATTTATATTGACATGATTACAGCTAAGTTGTATGAGAAGTTTTTTTTATAAACTTTAAGCCATAATTATTGAATTTAAAAGAAAAAATAACTTAAAATAGTTAAATTAAAATGTAGTGGATTTATAATATAAGAGCTATTTTTTAAATTAAATTATGAAAAAAAAAGAAAAAATCTTCAATGAAAGCAACCTGGTTGCTATCCCCTGAAACTATTTACAGACATTCTGTGGTATGAATATGAATACAAATAGATATGTTTTGATTATATAGTAAAATGTATGAATGTTCCTACCCAAAATCTTTGTATTTTACAAGGTCATACAATGTCATTTCAATCATCTGAGTTCAAAGGGTTTATATTTGTGTAACGGTGTGGGTTGCGTTGAAAGAGAACAGCTTAAACAAACATTGTGCAGTTTTTATATTATTAATTCTTCACATGTAAAGCAATTTACAACTTACAAACTTATACTACAAATGTATTCATGGTTTGTTAAGTGATTCATACTTTACACAGTTCAGATTCATGCTTCTTTTTTCCTTTTTAGAGAAATGGCTTGTATTAGACTACAGTAGCAATAAAGTCATAGTAAAGTCTCTCCCTCCTCCTCTCACTCCAGACTGTGTGTGTGGTTTTCAGTGCTGTCTAAAACCATCTCCGCTTCTGATTTCAAACACCTGCAACATAATCAAGTCTTTCACTGTCATAAGGCAAATCCCTCAATTACACAACATATTTCAACGTTAAATATTACACATTATACAGATACATGAAATATGCACTTATGTACAGTGAAGAAGTGAATGTACTTAATTACCTTCCACCTCTGCTTATAATATTATTATAATATTGCACTACTAAAGAATATTCATATTTTTACTTAATACTTAGGACTGTTCCAGGGTGTGTTACACTTGTTGTGTTTCATTGTCATTGTCAGCTTCTGGGTGCCAATGCAGGTTGCAGTCCATCCATTAGCCCTGTCTGTGTGTCATGTCTTTCTACATGTTTTTAAGATATCCCTTTTTTTTACTTGTTTCCTCAATTCTAAGGGTTTCTAGAGATCAATCAAATATCCATCCATCCATCCATCCATCCATCCATCCATCCATCCATGCATTCTTCGTGAATTGTCTATATTATACAACTTCCACAACCATACCTTAAACTATGGCATTACAACGGTATTATAAAGGCTAGTGACGTTCTACTAAATTCATTTGCTAACCCAAATTCATGCTATGTTTTACATTTTAGGATTTTTTCTTTCCTTCCATATCTGGATCATATTTGTCATAGTCTAATGGATTGGCTGGCTGCCATTTGGAGAAAAAAGCACTGTGCTTTAAGTATCTGTGCGTTAACTTGGGGCGTTGACAGCATCCATTTAGGTCAGTTCCCCTTTTTCCTGCCATGAGTTTAATACAGCTAATACACCTATTGACGTCACTGCATGGGGAAATGGCTGTTTACTGTAAACTGTTCAATTAGCACGCCCATTTAAAATGGTATTTTATAGCTCTTTACTGCTTTGTGTTATTTCAGCAAAAACCACATACATATGCATGCTGATTCTCACTTGCTTGTATAAAACATTACATTTTGCCATTTTTATCCTCTCTAAATTTATGCTGCGGTTGATTTAATGAACCAGATGTGCAAGATGTGTGCAGAAAAGGTACCAAAAGTTTGCGCATGGTTATAAATTGACTGTCTGGTTGTTAGGCTCAGCTTTACAGTAATTGAGGCAAGAGGGGATACAATATCTCCTTATTAGCAGAAAGCAATGGGGTGGGCAGGAGCAGGACAGTAATATGAAATGAGTCACTCCTACTATGAGGGCACAGAGGTTAATTAACAAAGCATCTTACTGGAGCAGGGCCATTTGGACCGTGTAAAATATGGATATAAAAAGAGCACTTGATGTAACATAGTGAGACCAGCTAAGGACAACATACCAGGAATCTTGCATCAGTACTTTTAATACCTTGCAACTCATTCAAGTGATAGGAATATAATGTTAGTCATGACTCATTTTAGATGTTCTCCCATCTTTCTCAGTTAAGTTCAGATCTTGTTGTTATTGCACATGTGAACTGCAAAGCAAATTTCTGCAAATATATATTTAACAGATAAATCTGACTATAACCATATAATAACTGAAATCATAATAAATCAAAGCAAATCCATTTTGTTGCGAATGTTTTAAAGTCTTTAAGTCTGTATCAGTTCTCTCATGTACTGTAATGCAATTTTTTAATCAATAGCAATTATTTGGTTCATGTTGAAGAACATGACACGATCCTTCTCTCTCTGCAGTTCCATTGCACATTTTACTTTATTCAACCTCAACCCAAAAACTAATTCAAATTAATGATGTTTTTCCTACTGTCATGGTAAAGCAGAAAATATAAAATATACATAATTATATATACATATAATATATATATTTATGAAGTATGGCTAACTTGCTTCTCGACCTCCCTGAATGTTATCATGGTCATCCTCATCATCATCATCATCCTCAGGTTATAATAAGTGCTATCTTCTTCAAACAAACAAATGAATAAATAAGCGTGAAGGAATTCATATGTATGTAAACAGAATGTGCTCATGCATGGAAAGGTATCAGAAGTGAAAATGTAACTTGTTAATTAGCTCCAGTTTACTATTGAGAATAAAGTGGATAATGACAGGCCATTCTCAGGGGCTTTGTTTGAGATGGTTGCTGTCATTTTAAATGCTCAGATGGCCTAATAAGCAAAAATAACATGCAGTGCATTCTGCATTCTCTTGTTCCTTAGGGATCAATGTACGCCGTTGTTATTCCTGTGTTTTTATGTATCCAGTTATTTCTGATTCATGGTTATTTGGTCACAGTGTACACGTCACTGCTTAGCTCTTTTGGGAGTGCGGCTCAGAGAGATCTGTTCACCTTTTTGCCAGACCTAGGGTTGACGAATAATACTATTTTATCTTTTCGTTCTGTAATTCACAACATGTTGGAGAGTATGATGCAAATCGTCACTTAAACAAGGCAATGAAACAAAAACCGAAATCATATGTATCTAAAATACATTTTATTCTTGCTCAGGTTCACAATTGTTACAACTTTGTCATTATCATTGATTGCAACTCTCTTTTTCTGCATCAGACATTCTGTACAACAGTGGTATGTAAAGTGGATTTACATCAAGGCACGAGACACGTCCATAAGTCAGGGAAGCCTTTTTCAAGGCACTGCTTTAATTTCATCCCCACAAAACTGCGACGTGCAGCAGAGGAACATGGGCCACAGCATACTGTACACACGATGTGCTCTCTGTTAACAGTAAAGAATGAACAATCATTCTCATCACTCTCGCTCAATTTCTATAGGATTGAAAAATGAGCATGACCACTTTTAAATGGATGTTAATGTTTTCTTGCTTTTTTAACCATTTCTTTCTTTTTTTTGAGAGAGAGAGCCAAACAATAACAGTTTGAGAATGGGCTTTTGCATTTTACAGATCAATGCAGTCAACAGGAATCCATTCAGATGATGAGTGAAATGATGTCCATTCCCGGGGATCTTGATGCACATGTTGATTTTTTTTTTCTTTTCTCTCTTGATCATGGCATGGCAGAGAGATATAAATGTTTAGCCTGGCAACCTGGAAAAATAAAACGACTAAGGTTTAAGCAATTTAGCATCTTTTTTTTTTTTAAGGAGAGTATAAGAGCTAAATTCTGGTCTTTTCTATACAATATGCAGTCTTTGCACAAAACAATAAAGATGTTGAGGTTTGACAATTTAGAAGAATAATATTTATAATAGGTACACAACAACATAAAAAGTGACAGAAAATTAATTATATATTTATACTTATAACCTTATATAATTTTGTTATCTTTCACTGTTCTTGCTACAATATGCAAGTTGGGTAAATGAAATACATAGGAGCTATAAATTTTAAAAATGTCAAAAAGGTTTCTCACCATATTGCTAAGACATTTATGTCTACTCTTGACTCAGTCTCCTTCGCCGACCAAAGGCATGTGATCCAACGTTGGTTGGGACAAACTTGCTGCTTCCGATTCCTCCTGAGCGGTTCAGGAAATCTGCCAAACGATGGGTCACACATGTAGCTGTATTGCAGGCTCGCTTCTGTGCTGTGATGCTGGAAAAAAAAAATCATAAAAGTGGGGACTTGAACTTGTTTAAACGCAACAAAAAAATATTAGTTTATTATGATAATGCTGGGATCTTACCTATAGTCCTTTAGACTAGGTTTAATACGACATTTGACACAATGTGATAGTTTTGTTGGTATGTTTTTTTGGGTTTTTTTTTTCGCTCAATAAGTAAATAGACAGGCTTCTTTTGTAAAAATATTTTTATTCAGGTTAAAAGTGAGACTGTTGAGACTGTCAAGGAGAGCTGCCCAAGTGAAAACAGATAGGTACGACATTATGAAAGAAGACATTAAAGTATGCTGTCTCTGCCAATGATTAAAACAGGATCAAATATTAAAACAGGACAGATAAGGAAATCAAGTCAGACAAGCAAAAAGAAATCCACATGCATAGGCATTCAAACAGCAGGACCACAGCAGAGCACCATGCTCTTAGATGAGATCGGTCGTTTCTCTGTACACATGCTCTGCACTGCGCTTCTTTCCTGGGGTTCCTGCTCCTACATTGGTGCGCGGGTATGTCTGCAGCTTGTGCAGTTCTTGTGAAAGCTTTCCCAGAACACAGGTGCTTAGGTTGGAGCAGCGCTTGGACATGGGTCTGCCCACGCTGTTGGAGAAGAGATCATACACACAGCTCACAGTAACAGAACAGATCATGCAAAACACATTTCAGTTTTATTACAGTGAAGAGCCAGATGCATATCAAACTAAACATGCCTCCTCCCTAAGTACAATTACTTCATGCTCATACGCACTGTTTTGATCAACAAATTCTGTCTAATTTGGCATTATCACAGCAATGGACAAATCATGCAAAATGTTCTTTCTTGTACTTATGGAGACCATGCTGTCCTATCAGTTGCATGCTTCGCAGGCAATATTGCATCAAGTCCCCAGGAAGAAATCAAACCTCATGCAAAAACTGGAGATTGGCAGAGAACCTGTTGTACCAATTCATTCGATTTCATTATATAAATGAGTACAGGTCTTTTCTGGACATACCTCCATTGTAAAAAGATTTGCATCCATTATCTTATAACTACAGGGCTTTGCTCTCATGAAGAATCCTTTTAGATTCACTGATTCACTTCTTTAAAAAAGAGAAAATAAATGCACCATCCTTCAAATAATCTGTAAAATTGTTATCTTAGTTTTGAATTTCTTTTAATCAGTACAACATGTACCTGTTCTCCTCAGGCTCCTGTTGATCAAGGTCTTCTGCAGTCATCTGCACAAACTCTTTAATAAATGCATTTAGCAACCTCCTCGCTTCATAGTCAGAAAGCATGGCTTCATCTGAGGGCTCCAGAGCAGGCCTGAACAATGATCAAGAGTGGAAATGCACAGCTTTAGATAATGCAGAAATGCAAGAGAGAGAGAG
>QMIH01003290.1:13545-31045 GCA_003987875.1 Clarias batrachus
CCCGGCCCACCGCAGCGTAACAGTGAACATAAGCGTCATTTACCGTTTAAAGGTTTATACTTGAACTACATTCTTTAGATTAACATTCTGTGTCAAATATATGTCTATTTCAGAGTGTCATAATCATCAGTATAAAAGGGCTCACCTGGATGGTGCTGCATTTGAGCAGTACATCTGACAGATAATCAAAGCATAGGCAATGAAGAAAGCTGAGATCTTCAACATAACCATGGTGCACTGTGTCAAGGAATTAAGCTATTCTGTGGACAAAATATTTATACATTATATAAATATTATATTATCATATTTATACTATACATTATACTATGTTTGGACATTTATAATTCCCCTGTCATCATTAAAACATCATTCTCTCCTTGTTCATCGTTCACTTTTCCTACTTTGTAATGTATATTTTCAAAACTATTTTAAATGATCTTGTAAATCACAGCAGATTTTCGAATGCTCTCTGTATCTACTTCAGTTTGTCAAGTCATAACCGCTGATATGTTGTCCTGGCATCTGCCTGTGAGTAAAGTATAAGAGATATTAGCTGGATTAGAAGCGCTCCTGTGGGACGCTGTGCATTAGTGTAATGAGCTACCAGTCCACAGAAGCCTTCCAAGTCTCCTCTAAAAAAATCCATGGAGTATGCTTCTTTTTTCCTCTGCTGCACACATACCAAAGCTCCGAAATCACCCTTGCTTTCAGTTTTATGAATAAAATGATATTGTTCTGTTTCAGAGTTCATTCTGAAAACATGTGCACTTTTCATTTTAGTGTTAGAAAGAAAGCTTTGATAACCTACCTGGTAATGTTACAGCTCACTGGAAAATTGTAGAAAATTCTTGATGCAAATCGAAGGGTTAACTCAAGTTGATGAGATTTAGCGTCTGTTGCATTCAGCTGCAGGACGGCTGCATATATACTCACCATTAGGGTCCCACTATTGACAGTGTGGGTGGTTAATGGTCCCCCACCAGCCAATCAGAGTCTGTCCTGATTCAGGATGTGKCCAATCCCATGACGCTTCATTCTAGAAAGTGATAAAGGGAATGGCGCATACAATGACGTCATTCTTTGGTCACAAATTGTCCCATTCACAAAAAATCACTAGTGATCAGCAGCAGATATCACAGGAAATTGGTAAGAATAATATATAGCATGTACTTATATATATGCAAATAATGTTATTTTAATAAAAGCAGCATCTTTTCTTGTTTGCTTGCTTTTATTCTGCATTGTGCTTCTTCAGAGATCACTCAAGACCCAAATTGCCTTTCAAAAGCATAAAAAAAAGCACAAAATTATTGGGAAATTATTCATTACCACTAACTATATATATATATATATATATTTTTTTTTTTTTTTACAATTGACTTATTGGCATTTGAAAATTTGAAATTTGAAGTTATTTCAAATGACAGATAGTCATTTGTAAGCCAAGATGATTGTGTGCAGATCTTTCAGGTTTTTAGTTTCAACTCCTCTAACTTTTTAGAATACCTACATGATCCTAATTGTAACCCATCATTAATTATGTAAGATTAAAACCACTAAATAAAGGTTTGCATTAACCTACTAAAAGTGATGTTGCAAAAGCTGCAGAAACAATCTCCTGTAAGAATGTATGCAATCGATCAGTATTCTTCACTTTCTCATTTGTGACGTGACCCCTAGTGGAAATCAAAGAGGTTGACATTAATGAGCCTCATCTCTCAGGCCCGGTTAAAACATCAGTTTTCCTTTGAGTATCTTCCAACTCTCCTCTTCATTATTGACTAAGGCTTCATAAAGCATCACCACAGACAGGCTGTGTTTGCGTCACATAGAAACCCCATTAGCATGGACAAGCCTTTTAGTGCCATCAAACTTGAAGAGGCAATGATGACCAAAGATGTAAATCAGTGAGACATATGAGCAGTGGGGACTCCGGCTTACAAACACACAGCTGTGTTCTCAAATGGCCTCTTCAGTTTAATGAATCACAAGTGCACAAAGACATATTGTGTCCATAGATCATTCTTAGAAGTTTCCATCTTCTGCATCAAACTTTTGGAGTCAATATGGTAACCTTTCCAGTCCAACCATTTCATGGCTGGGGAGCACCCACCCTTGTGTAAGTTATTTCAAATGACAGATAGTCATTTGTAAGCCAAGATGATAGCCTGTATTCATTATTTCTCCATAGTTTTCCATGTCATGGGATGTCTGATATTAGACGATGGGGAAAATACAGTATGTCCATACCTTCCTGAAGGACTAAAAAGACAAATGTTTCATTCAAATGCAATTAAATATCTTTAAATTTGCCGATCTGCATCTGTCACATAAATGGAGTGTTTGACCACCTGTAGGCTGGAAAGAAACAGAATTTAAAATAATGCTGTAAAAGGTTTAAGAGGGAAAGCAAACACAATTCATAACCCTTGGTGAGACAGAGCCCTGCATTAAGAGCAGAAGAGCGCTTACACAGTCCATCTTCAAACATTAAGGAAATGAGATTTAATCACTGAATGTTGGTCATCAATCACCAGTACATGCTGGAGACTTCCCAATCTCATCTGTGTGCTGATCACATGGCCTTCTTTTTACATAGACACCATTAAATTCTATTTGCAGATAGTGAAACACCTTGCAGTCAGCTAACTTATTGCAAATCGTTGGGGAACAATTTGCTGATTAGGATATACAGGTTGGTCCAAAAGTCTAGATCCATAGCCATTTTCCCTTATATGAAGTTTGTATTTGTAAACAATGTTATATCACATAACAATGTGATATTTGTTAAAATATTTTTTAACAATGCATTATTTAAAAAAAGACAAATATTCACATTTTATCACTTTATATGATAATATACAGATATACACCATAGTGCCTTGACAAAAGCAATATTTTCTATTATAACTTTAGAAGCTAAAAACTGAGTTCTCTAACAGTTAACACTCTAACTTTAACAGTTTAATGTTATATAAAATGTAATAACTAGTTTTTAAAATGAAGTGCTAAGTCTGACATAAGGTTGCATACCTGATCTATTCTAACAAAAAGGAAAAATAAATATAGTTGCAAGCTACGATGAGCGGGCCCAAGCACCCTCGACTTCCTGTTGAGTTGAGCCCTGGACATGCAATGCGAAAGTTGTTCGGCACAGTGAGCTCTAAATGTGCGCTGGGCTTCGGCATGCATACATGCAAGTGTGTATGAGCTACAGTATGCTGCAAAATCTCAGGCATCCTAATGGCAGCAGAGTTTTTGTGCATGGTAAGACCCCCAAAAGGCCAGAATAAGCACTATGACATCAGTGAAATCCTTATGAAAACAATAGGGCCATTCACACACTATGACAACTTAGGGCTGATGTCATAGTGCTTGGGCCCTAATCACAAACTATGATGACACAGTGCTGATGTCATAGTGCTTATGCCCTAAAGAAAGCACCTAATACATGATACTTCGGGATTGCTGTGTTTAATACACTTTCTTGAGCAACCCAAAAAAAAGTGTGAACTACATCCAGATAAAACCCTTTATTGAGCAGTTCTGGTGATGTGAAATGATGAAGTGAAACACTTAAATGCACTTACATTTAATCTGATGGCAGAGTTAGAAATCATGAGGTTGAAGTTTGTCTACTTGTACAAGATGAATACATGTGCCTCTGAGATGAGTTTGAACAAAACCTAAACTTTTTCTCCAGCTGTGTCGCCTGGGCTTATTCACATAGCTCTTACGTCAGGTTCACAGAATTGATTCATTGATCGCTTTTTATTCTTTATCTTTACTTTTCCTGAGTAAACGGCCCTGTGCCTGATCGATGGCGATCAGCAGAAACCCCGCGGTCAGGAGGGATCTCTCGGCCAATCTCAGAGCTCCAGAGGCGGAGGATCTGCTCCATGTCCCGCTGAGACCCGACACTTAAGCCACGCAGCCAGATCTTGGGTCTGACGAATGATGTCGATGAACAGCTTGTTAACGCTGCTGACTTTGTCTCATGGCAAGGCAGTGTTTTATTTCTGCACTTTACTCTGCAGTTGCATGACACTGCTGCTGATCCGGCAGCTCCTGCGGCAGCGGAGACCGCGAGGCTTTCCCCCTGGACCGTCCACTCTGCCGGTCATCGGCAACATCCTGTCTCTCGCCACCGAGCCACACGTCTACATGAGGAAACAGAGCGAAATCTACGGCCAGGTAACTCTCTCTCTCTCTCATAATAATTGTCTTTCTTTTTTTTTTCTTTTTTTTAAAGCTTTCTATGTGACCACAAAATTAACGTCTTCTAATTACATATACATAATGAATAGATTATTTGAAAAAAAAAAGAAAGAAAGAAGCGCAAGCTTACAAACTAACTGAAACAGAGAGATAAAACCCGACCTTCAGCCCCTATGTTAAAGATTAAAACTTTGGAGATAAGTGTTGGTTGAGACAGTTTTTCTTTTATTTAAAGTCAGTTAAATCATTAACATTGACATTATAATATACATATAATATTTACAAGCTCACTAATTAATGAATTTATTATATCATTATAAGAACAAAAGCCCTGTGCTGTCTCCGCTGTTATGAAAACCCCTAAAACCAGATTAGGGGTTAGAACCCTAACCTAAAATCATTTTGGGGCAGATACTGCCACAGATTACAGATTACTTTAATTTTTGTTTTTAAACAGTCCAAAAGGCACAAGGGAATAAATATTTCAAAAATAAATATTTCAAACCTTTCAAAGGTATTTCAATTCTCACATGCATATTTTACTGAAACGTTTATATGGAATAGGGCATTAAGCTAGGCTACTTTACACAGCTGTTTTTCTATGCAATTTTCTAAGTGTGACTACAATCACACTTACTACTAGTAGATGGTAAAAGTTAATGGTGCACAAAATGTCACATTGGCACATGCTTTATTCCTACATTTACCAAACTAAACTTCTTGCTGAAAACTTAAAGTAATGCTGAATTAATGCATTTTTCCAACTTCATTAATCTCCAGATCTTTAGTCTCGACTTGGGAGGAATATCAACTGTCATTCTAAATGGCTATGATGTCATCAAAGAATGTCTGTACCACCAGAATGAGGTGTTTGCTGATAGACCGTCTCTACCTTTATTCCAGAAAATGACAAAAATGGGAGGTATGGTGTACTGTTTCAATTTTTGATTTTACCCACAGGAATTGTTCAAACAAAGTCCAGAGCTAGCACTGAGTTGAGAGCTTAGTACCACATACCATACATACACATGACAGTTATTGCAGAACGTGGTTCAACAGCATGAATCATCGCTAATATCTGTTAAAGGTATTTCAGGTTCTTCACTGAATGCATACAGACAGAAAGTGTGGCGAGGAGAGCGAAGTAGTGATGTAAGAGAGTTATTAAAATATAAGTGATAGAAATGATAGATTAAAAATAATTGCACATTTTTTTTTATACTTCCACAATACTCAGAATTTTCTTATCCTGTGCATATGGTTCATGGAGAGAAGTTGCATAACATAGTTTTGCTTTCAAAGTTTCAACATACTGAACTATTTGTCATTGAAACAGGCTAAGGCTAATGGGCCAAGGCTGCAGTTTGACACGCAGCTCCAGGAATACTCCGATACTGACTAATGGATTTGCTTTAAAGCAGCCAATTTTTCACATGAAGCTTACTTCTCACTAATTCATTTCTAGGACTTCTCAACTGTAAATATGGTCGTGGATGGATTGAGCATCGCAAGTTGGCTGTTAATAGCTTCCGCTACTTTGGCAGTGGACAAAGGATGTTTCACAGGATATCTGAAGAGTGCATATTCTTTTTAGATGCCATTGACAAGCACAATGGAAAACCTTTTAACCCAAAACACCTAGTTACCAATGCAGTCTCCAATGTAACCAACCTTGTAATATTTGGACAGCGATTCACCTATGATGACCTGGACTTCCAGCACATGATCGAAATCTTCAGCGAAAACGTGGAGCTGGCTGCTAGTGCCTGGGCCTTCCTCTACAATGCCTTCCCATGCTTTGAATACCTGCCATTTGGAAAGCACCGGAGGCTCTTTCGCAATGCCGATGAGGTGTATGTCTTTCTGCAACAGATAATCGAGCGCTTTTCACAGGGAAGAGTGCGACAATTGCCAAGGCATTACATCGATACTTACTTGGATGAAATGGAACAGATCACTAGTGACAAGACCACGTCCTTCTCCAAAGAGAACCTGATTTTCTCAGTAGGAGAACTTATTATCGCTGGCACAGAGACCACCACTAACACCATACGCTGGGCCATGCTCTATCTGGCTCTCTACCCCAGCATACAAGGTACTGTAGGTTTACAGGTTTACAGTTTAACTTCACTTTGCTTTCATGAAGTCAATTGCAAAAGGTTTCTAGGAATTTACCTTGTGTGGCTTCTTCTCTGTTCAGATAAGGTTCACAGAGAGATTGACTCTATCTTAAATGGCAAATTACCAACCATGGAAGACAAGCAGAAGATGCCTTATGTAGAAGCAGTGCTGCATGAAGTCATGCGCTTCTGCAACATTGTTCCTCTCGGCATCTTCCGAGCTACTTCTCAGGATGCTGTTGTCAGAGGTTACACCATCCCCAAGGGGACCATGGTCATCACCAACCTGTATTCTGTGCACTTTGATGAGAAATACTGGAGCAACCCTGCTATCTTCTGCCCCGAAAGGTTTCTGGACAAAAACGGGCACTTTATCAAAAGAGAGGCATTTCTTCCTTTTTCAGTAGGTAAGGATATTTCAAAATGTATACCTTTTAATGCGGGATACTGAACAGGACATGGAGTTGGGAACAGAAACAAAAGGGAGATGAAGATTTAAAAAGTTCAATAGAATTCAGTTTGATTTAAGGCATTAACTTTGCAAAATGTTTATTATTTCATAGCTCTTGTGTTCGTCTTTACATGGCTAATAAGGCTCGTTGTGTTCTTTAGGCAGGCGCCAATGCCTTGGTGAGCAGCTGGCCAGAATGGAGATGTTTCTTTTCTTCACCACATTGCTACAGAAGTTTCATCTGAAGTTTCCCAAAGGCTACATTCCAAGCATCACTCCTAAACTTGGCATGACCCTGCAGCCACAGCCGTACACCATATGTGCGATCAGGAGACAGCAATAAAACTTCATCTGTCCACCAAAGACCCACATTTTTTCACCTCAGTGGATCTTACTGAGAAAACCAACCAACCAGTTCAGCTTCCTTGCTCTGAATGCTGTCGCGTTTGGCAGAAAGCACTGACGTCTGGTACTGACTGTGGAGAATTCTCAGAACGTGTCCTCTTTATGGTTTCATGAAGCTAATGCAGACATTGAGCGGGAAATGAGACCTGGAACTGTACACGCACAGCTGTGTTCGTTTACGTGCATTACAATGAAACGTGAATGAGCGGCGAATTTCGTAACCTGAACAGATGTTAACATAAGTGGTAGTGTTATGTCAATTATTTATAGACTGCACCTCTAACATACTTTTGCAGCCCTCTTTTTTTAATTCCTCAAAACTGAGCACACACAGTTCTCTCATTTGTGTAGCAGACTGAAAAAGATATCAGCTGCCTTTCTCAGAAAGCTTTGCAAATGCCACTTGCATAAACTTGGCTCAAGTCCACGTAGCAGTGCTGAGCTAACTCGGCGGAAATGGGCTTCCAGGCCGTAGATCTGCCACTATCTCCATAGGGATGTCATTGAACTTGACTTTGTTATATACACTTTGTAAGGAAACTTTGTACCATACCATGTGCATTTATTATATTTCATACTGTAAAGGTATATCTGAAAGAACTTTAGTCTAAATTTGAATAAACCTTTTAAAAAAAAACTTTTTTTTTACAGCACTACAGTGTGGGACTCATTTAATGTCTAAAATGTTTGTGTTCTAGAGCTCTTTCTGTCCAAGTTATCCCTAACCTGAGATGGCATGGTTTTGTCCTACTGGAGATTGGGCACAAGTTTCAATTGACAACACATCACTGACAAAAGTACTGGAAATTTAATCTCCTAAACTTAGCAGTTTTTCATATTTTTTATATAAAGACAACTTGGATGACACTGAAGAATGAGCAGAACGCTTTTAGCATTCATTTAAATTTCGTTGTGTACCAAGTGCTACTGAAACTGCAATCAACTGCTTCAGTTCAATGTAGAAGTGGAATTGCAGACAAGGAATGTTTTCTGACAAGTCCTCAAGATCTAGGTCACGACTTTTTGTTCCAAATGACAAAACCGCAGGATGATAGGTGTGACTGTCAGCCAGCGATCCCATCTGGGTTCATCCACTCAAGGATGATAAGCAAGTTCAACAAGTGATGAAGCAGGTAGCATCTGGGGCAGGTATACTCTGGGTAAGCTGTCACAGCGATGCTGTCTTGTGGGATGACATGGACAATCTTGGTTTAGGAAGAGACCTTTCTCTCAGGGACCCATCATCCACCCGCTGTCATCTTCCAGGCAGCTCTCCCCGAGAGGATGCAGGGGATTTCCTCAGTGAGCGTGTGATAAGTAAACAAACCCAATCCCAGAGAGACGTCCAGCTGCTGATAATGTTAAAGAATTATAGCTAAATCCCACAGCCAGTGGGGGGAGGGGGGGATTAAAATACTGTGTCTGTGTCTAGAACACACGTGAGACACGTTTTGAACATGCAAACAAAAAATGTTATAAACCGACTGCTAACAACCGATATATTCTTCATTCATAGGAATGACACCAGGGTTCAGGGTTGGTATTCTTTATGGAGAGAGATAAATAACAGTGGGCGTGTGAGGGGGAGACAGTTTCTCCCTACAAAGTTGAAAAGACTGAAATGGTTACATTAGACACCGCTATTGGACGTGCTACATAAAAATGTTTCCATTCTACTGAGGAGAAGATTGTTGAAGGGCAAAACAGTGGGGAAAATGAGATATGGAGAAATGTAAAGCAACACAAAGTGATGAAGCAAACAGAAGACTGTGGTTTCCTAGAGATGACGGATGTAGAGAAAATAGAAGAACGAAAGAAAGTGGGAAAGAAAGAATGAACCAGAAGCAATATGGGTGCGGTGAAGCCACTACCATTAACTCCCAAAATGAATAAAGGCCAAAATGCATGACAAAGCGATTGCCAGTAGCGGGGTGGGGGGAAGGGGGGGAAGGGGGGGGTCCTGGGAGACACGGGGGCATTTGGCACTATAGCTAGCTGACTCACAGCCTCCAGCTTTAGAAAGAAGGAAACAAGCTTCTCAGCAGAGTGGTTATGCACAGAAACACACAGGCAACAATTATTCAAATAAAACACCACACACATCAACATCTGAAAATAATATTAGAATAAAAACTCTAGAAACAAGATGATAATTACAGATTCTTAATGTACAATGTCAGCTGTATGTAGAAAACAGACGCATTCAGTTGATTAATTAAAAAATATATATTTAGAGATATTTATATATGCAGATACTCTTTCTGTGCAGAGATTAAACACTTGTTTGGTAGTAAAATGTGCACATTTATAGGACATTTCTCTTTTTTTTTGTTTCTTTTATTTCTATGGTTTGATGTACACTGCCTACTTGAGAACTTCCTCCCCAAACAAAATGCAACGAGAAGAGCAGCATGTCAGTCTCCCCTTCCTGTTCTTTATTCTAGTGGAATGCCTAGAGTTCTCGCTTAAGAGGGGAAAAAATGATATAATGATACATCTCTATATAGCTTTTAGTATTAAACCTTATGGTGAAGGATATGAAAAATATAAAAATGTGTACAGCTTTTCTTTTTGAGGTGAAACCCTGGGTCACTTGGCCTGCTCGCCAAGAGTTCTAAAAAATCAAACAAAGCAAAAATAAATGTACAAGTCTGCAGTGTTATTTAACGAAAGACTGTGAGGGTTAAACTCGAGACAAACTCTAATTGTCTATTACACACATCAACACTTTCATTACAGTTTTTTAAGTAGAACAGGACGATGCTTTGGGTTCGGGGAGCCGATGCTGCTCGCTATCCACAATCTTGTATCTGACTGAACTTCAGCTTCTTTACACCAGAACAAAGCCACAAATGCCCAAGTCCTCCTCAACATCTGGACTGAGGATTGTTTAATATTCAGACACGTTGCCTGAAATCACTGCCTTTAAACTTTAAACAATCCAAACTGGACGATCAATCAGAATGAATCCTGAGAAACTGTGAAGAAAGAAATGTGTGTGTGTGTGTGTGTGTCTGACCGTCTCAGTCAGGTTCGTCCAGTAGTTGTATTGTGACGTACTGTTCTTCTTGTTGTCTACCACAGCACACTGGAGCTCATTCAGGTGAGAGAGGTGAAGGAATTACAGCTCCTTTCAGAGACGATCCCCAAAAGTCACTGGACTGATTTCTGTCATTCCCTCATTATGTCACACTTTACCAGTAAGCAGATAAAGGGTCTGAAGTGGATTTTAAGGGTGGAGTACATGACCTCATCTTATGGCATGAGAGTGTGTACGGATGCCAGTGGGACTGGTCCTGTTGCATTTATTGATGATGTGATGGATTGCAGATGAACTCTGAATGTACAGGGTGATATTATCTGCTTACACTCAGCCTAATGCTTCAAAACATCTTGGATGGAACTTCACGCTGCACATGGACAACGACCCAAAGCATATCGAAAAGCAACCCGAAACTTTTTAAGACTTGGCCTGAATCCAACTGCGCTGCATTTCATTTGCTGAAAGTAAAACTGAGGGAAAAACACCGACAACAAACAGGAAGTGGAAACTGCTGCAGTACGGACCTGCAAGATCATCAAAGCCAGGGAGAAAACCAGCATCCGCTGATAGCTGGCGCGTCAGGCACTGAAGCACTGCATAGGGTTCATAACCAATTACTAAAAAAATACAATTTAATACGCGGGTTTGTCCGGTGAACTCGAGTCCTTTTATAAAGTGAGACGATTCGTCAGCGCTCGCGTCGTCCGGATGCAAGTTTCCTCCGAGATCGCACTTTCAGCTCACATTCACTAATCAATGTCTGTAGTAGACAATAAAAATAACAATAACTAACTGTGTTAATGTTCACACACCCATAGGCGCAAGGTACACACACACACACACACACACACACACACACACACACTAAGATCCCTACATTAGGACAGTGTTTGTATTCTGTTCTGTACTTGACGCGTTCAACAGTTTACTAGAGGAAAAATAAACGGCAATTTGGCATTCCTGAGGAGGAAAGGGGGAAAGAAACCTAATGAACACACAAATGCAAAACAAACTAAACGAAACCTAAAGGCAGGTGAGTAAAAAAGGCATCAGAAAAAGAAAAAAAAAGTGACACAGAAGTAAATATTCATGTTTTTTTTTTTTTCAGTCAAAATGTCAGCATTTCCATGTTCGAGTGCGAGTGGCTGAGTTCAGTGATACAGTGTTTTCGTGTCACCAGCATGAGGAGGAACCTGCACGTGTCTCGCCGCGTCCCAGTCCGACTCCATCACCAGGACCGCAGGGGGACAAAAGGGAAAAAAAGCAAACAAACAAAAAAGAACACAAAAATGATTGAGACAGGCACGTTTGATTTCTGCTTCTAGAGTTTTCCTGACACTGAGCCTGACGGCGTCTCAGCCTCGTTTGTATTTAGCTGTTCGCTTTGGTAACAAGTGACGACTTGAACACGTCTTCTGCCATTCTTTTTTTTGTTTTGTTTTTTCCATTTCTGTTCATCTTTTAAATAATAATTGTAAGAAGTACCTACAGGAGAGTTAAGAGCTCTGCTTTCCAGGCAGCATCACAGCAAAATAACCATGAAGAATTCATTACTTTGTCTTTTTTCAACACTTTTGCTCCTCCTCCATCATTCATTCTCCAAGAGGTGAAAGTGCATAGGATGCTCTCACAGTAGTAAGGCCTTTAAAACAAACAAACAAAAGAAACAAAACTTTAACACCATGTGAACTGCATGTGCATCACAGTGATTCAGTTCAGTACAGGAGATCTGGCGGAATCTTGCGGTGTCGATTTGGGCCGCGTGTCTGCGTTCTGACGGAGAGGACCAAAGAGCCGAGGACCTCAGACGCTCCTCAAAGTTTCTCCCTCAGCCAAGCAGCTCCACTCAATCCCCCTCCTGCTGCCCTTCCTCCTCTTCAGCCTCCTCTTCGATGACCTGAATGTCATCTGAGGATGAGGAGGGAGGAGGAAGGCTCAGTGCGTCTGCCTGCTGCTGCTCTTGCTGCTGATGAAGGTCGCGGTTCTTCTCCTCTTCCTCGATGATCTGCTTCCACGCCGTGTGGTTTTCGGTCAGGTGGTGCATAATGCTGCAGAAGAGACGCGGACAACTTTTCCTCGGCTCTGCAACAGACGATGATGAATAACAAATGCATATGAAAAAATGTTGAAACATAATTAAGATAAAAAGAAATAATAATAACAGAGGTAGAATCAGAGTCGGTCCACTCGTTTGAGTTTTAACAGAACAGATTTTGTCTCTCCTGCAGGTAATTTGTACTGCAAAAATGTATAAACGACTCTTATATGATACTCTCAAGAGATTTAAACTCTTATACTTCGGGTGTGGCTGGAATGATCAGGTTCATTTCAAACAATCGGTGGAATCGGTCACATTCATGATTCGTTTATTTTCTCCACTCACGTCCTCTAAATGACCCCATATTGTTCAAAGCACTTGTAGATCCTCATCGTCACCTTTTTGTACCAGACATTCGAGTTCTTCTCTCCATTATTGTTTATTTTATTTTATTTATATGTTTGTTTTCTATCTTTTGTATCTTTTGTATAGAAATCAATCAAATGTCTCATCCAGTCCAGCTCACAAATACCTGACCATGAACCGGGTCCGCGAGATGCTACGGCTAACGTTGCAGGCAATACATACTTAACTGAAGATCCTCATCAAGGTCTTCATCGTCACTCTCCGTATCTTCAGCATCAGCCTCCTCTCCGTCTTCTCCATTCATCCGTTCCTCGTCGAGCCAGTAACCCGGGAGGAGGCCAGCAGCGTCGTACGAGTTGCACAGAGGCCCGACTATATGCGTGATGAAGGACTCCTGCAGCTTGGCCAGCTGTGGCGCAGCGCGGTCCATGAAAGGGCTGATGGGTAATCCGAGGTGAGCCTCCTCGTCCCCCTGCAGAGAAAGGAACAATGACATAACCCAAGCGGACCCCATGAACACACATCCCATAATCCCCACACGAGCGGTGCGACTCAGAACCTGTTCATAAAACTCATTCACGATGCCCTCAGTCCATTTAAGGTGAAGTCTGCGCTCTTTAGCTGGTCCGTTAATATCTGCCAGCTTGATGCACACTTGGCACACCAACAATCTGTCGTTCTCATGAGTCCAGTCGATACCTGGGCTGTTCACATCCGTAACCTGCCAATGACGAACACACACACCATCAGTCGCTCAGTAGCACATGTACTTATAGAAAGGCGTAATTACTGAGGACAGATTCACCTAGAAACCGAGACGCGTCTGTGGATATTAAAGTGCCGCTTTTATACCCAGGTGTCCATCAACAGTGTGTAACCTCAAATAAAACACATTTCCTTTTATACAACTGAAACTGCGAGCGCACAGATATAGAAGGGACGGATTTAAGGTCTCACTATCTGCTACCAAATAAGGCTGGGTTCCTCTTAAGGCTCTTGTCCAGAATAGATATGTTGTTATGCACCTTTAAGCGAATTTATAAAATTAACATCATGTTAAAAAAAAAAAGAATTTAAAAACACAATCACCTTGGAGTTAAACTCGGCCAAGAAATCAAAGTGCTTCTTCAGGTCTGTGGCGAGGATGGCCTCGATGACAAGAAAGCGAAAACGCTTGAACTCCACATGGTCCAGGTTGGGCAGAAAGTTAAACTCGGGCTGAGACAGGAAGAGGCTCCACGCAGCAGCAGCATGGTGGTTCTCCAGAACTGAGCGATCATTGTACAGCACCGCCTGCCCGACACACACACACACACACACACACACACACACACACACACACACACACGCGAGAGAGAGAGAGAGAGAGAGAGATTAGATACAGTGATAAAGTAGCAGACTGTGGGGATGTTGCTACATCAAATATCTCACCATCAAGTTGCTTAATGGCTTTGAATCCACACAACGATTTACATATAAATGAATAAAGAACCCAGTAAAATGCTACACACCTGAGGGGCATTAGTAGCTACAAGAAAGGCGTTTGTGCGACCTGGGTGATCATAATCGTGCATAGCAGCTGCTACATAAAGAGCCATGAGCTCGAGTGCTGGGACGTTCCAGGCCAAGCAGCCGTAACTGCTGTCTGAGACCGACGAGCTTTTGGACAAAGCATAAGAAACCCGACCAGGAGAGATACCGCTGTCTGAATCTGCAGTCAGAAGAGGAAAAACAAAAGGAAGTTTTGCGCCTTAAAAACACACATTAGGAAAATCACTGCAAACAAACATCAAGAAAAATAATGTTTCAATTCACGTCAACCATTAAACAGAAAAGAGTGGATTCCAGAAAGACCAAACTGTGGCATCTATACACAGGATGAGACGAGATCTTCTTACTGATTATGAACTAATAACCTGCTAAAACTCAAATAAATAAATAAACAAACAAATAATTAAATAGCAATAAAAACTCGGCCAAAATATCTGTTTTTTTTTTGTTGTTGTTGTTCTCTTGCATGCAGAGAAAAGCCGATCTCAGCACTGCGTGCATGCTGCGTATTTCTGCTGCCAGACAGTGAAGTCACCGTCTTTTCACAAACTCAACACCTCTTCCTTTTAAAGCACAAACTCCTTTCACTAAAGCAAACTGAATGACTCAGGCTGCACTCCATTTGAGAAATTAAAACGGTCATCAGTGGCCTTAAAATAAGTTGTGAAAATGCTGAGCCAGCAGTGGCGGTGGATCTCAATCACAGCACACACACTCTTATGAGAGCTTCGACTCCGAGCGGCCTGATTTACTCTCGCCGGATCAAAGGGATAAAATTAGCACAGGAACAGCCGTCACACGCGCAAGAAGAGGTTCGACACGGCTAAAGCGCGTCCTGTCGCGGCTGCATGTTGTACAGTGATGGAGACGTTTAGTTCAGCGAGCAGCACGTCACAGTGCCGTCCCTAAACCAAACCCAGAACTATCTGAGCCTTAGTCCAGTCCCGGTGTCCAGTCCCGGTGTCCAGTCCCGGTGTCCAGTCCCGGTGTCCAGTCCCGGTGTCCAGTCCCGGTGTCCAGTCCCTTCGAAGGGAGGAGCAGTGTTTCTGGACGGGTTGGACATGTAATGGGTAGAATGATAAATACTGCACATAAGAATTCACCCACTGAAAAGAAGAACTACAAGCCTGGAGCCAAGTTATTTGGTCCAGATGTCAGTCATACCTCCCCACAGAGCTGAGACATGCTGCATGATGCTGACAGACAAACATGTGCAACATTACAGTACAGATAAAATTGCAGTGTTTCATCCAAAAAAAAGTAAATTTAAAAAAGAAACTTTATCAGAATTACAGTACTAAAGAATACCGAGGCAAAATCTTTTGGCAGGACGATTCTGAAACCAGTGTGTCTGACCAGCTGCACCAGTTCACTATTTAGTTCTCTTGGAATCTTAAAAAAAAAAAAAAAAGGAAAAGGAAAATCAAAAGCAGCACTTTACTGTTCAAAAGTTTTGGATCATCTGAAAATTCCTTTGTTTTTGTTCAGTGGTTTATTTTCTACATTCTATAACGATACTGTAGTTTTCAAAGCTATAACATAATACATATAACGTTATGTAATCATGTAACACCAACACTAACAGTCAGATGTTATTATAAGACATGAAGGTGAGAAGGTTCTGGATCAGTTCCTGTAAGAACAGTGTCGTGTGTCGAGTGTGTTTGTAAACCCCATCGAGCTCCATGATGAAACTGTCTCTCATGAAGACCAAAACTKACTGCTGCAGAGGAGAAGTTCATTTAGAGTCACCAGCCTCAGAAATCACCAATGAACCTCAAGCAKCASCTCAGATTAGAGSCGTTATGAAGCTTCACAGAGCAGAAGGAGCAGATAYACATCTCAATATCAACTGTTCAGAGGAGATGAGTGTGTGTTTTATAGAAACGCCTTCAGTGTTGTGTTACAGTGTAGAGAGAAATAAACACCAGGAACCAGCATGGGGTTAGAATAAGGGGTGTACAAACTTTTGAGCAGCTGTGTACCTGTGTCACTTCCGGTCACGTGTTCATTATGGATCTGCTGGAAGCCTGGGATGGGTCTGGTGGTGAGGTACCACACGGCATGAAGGACGTCTGCAGCATGGACGCGGTTGTGATCTGAGGAAGAAATTCATTCCCAAAGCAAGACATCAGAGGTTTTTAAAGCCTGTACGCGGCATGATTTCGGTGTTTTTAACGATCAAGTTCAGTGAATGTTTTCTCAGGGCAGATTCTGCCTCACATGCCACTGTACAGTTTAAGTTACTCTTGACGGAGCTAATTGAACTCTCACAGGGTATATCACGGTAGCCGCTCTCCAGCGCGCAGAAGTACGTCATGAATTCCCGGACAGGGATTTTGAAGATTTCAAACAGACCCGTGTCCTGGAACAAAGTGTAGGCCACCTGAGAGATATCCAAACAAACAAAACGTCATTAAGACACACAACAGGCCTTCAGTGAGGCGGCGAGTCCCTGAGGATCGGCGTCTCTCACACTGCGCTGTAGACGATCAACAAGACTGCAGCACACAAACACGATGCAAGACGCCAATCACATCCTGTGCGACACCACATGGACCTGAGGGGAACTTGGGTGAATTTCTCCTGGTGACTGACCCTAATTACGAAGAGTACAACTAAAAACAAAAACTAAATGAAAAATGTGCGTGTGTGTGTGTGTGTGTGTGTGTGTGTGTGTGTGTGCTGCACACACACACACACACACACACACACACACACACACACACACACACACACACACAGAGACACACACACACCTCACATCATTTTGGCTCCTGATCTTTATTTTACTGCTGCTGTCATGGTTTCAATAATAGTGCAGTAAATCCATCTTTAAAAACATCCATTAAACAACAAATTAAGATTAAAATCAGGAGAAAATCAGGATTCATCTTTTTGGGAAACTAAACGTTGTTGGTTCAGGAGACGCGACAGGATGACAAGATACGACTGCATGATACCCAAGTGTGCAAAACCTTTCATGGTACAGGAACAAAAAATGATGTTTGTTCCATTGAACGTGTGTGTGAGAAAATAACAGTGTGTTATAATATCCGCTCGTGTTTGAGTCCGTCTGCACACGACTGACACACAGACTGATATTTACAGAATCGAAATACAAATAAAATCTGCACCAAGGTATCGTGGTTCCCGTCCCAACGTGTCCCAGCGTTCATCTGGAATATGACTTTAACAGATCCTGATTAATACCGAGTCAATATTTCATGATAAAACCGATCAGTAAAAATGCGCTGATGGTTCCTTGACTCACGTGGCTGAGGATCCGTCCTGACTTCCCTCCTGTC
>QMIH01003291.1:0-5000 GCA_003987875.1 Clarias batrachus
CTTTAGTTCTATAAACAGCTCCAGTGGGTTCCTCTCGCCCCCATGCCGGCACCGAGCCCCTCCACCCACACAGACACCAGGTTATATAAGCACACACACACACACACACACACACACACACACACACACACACACATATATACACACACATATACACACACAGCACTGTGTTTCCTGGGTGTCAGATGAGATTACAGCATGCGGCTCAGACAAAACCATCACACACATAGGGCGCTAAACTGGGATCAACATCCACCCTCACACCTCTAATCACATCTCCACCTCTATCTCCACCATCACTTCTATCTCCATCTTCACCATGACCTCCATCTCCCTTCCATCTTTATTGCCAAACTTACCTCCACCTCCACACTCACCTCCATCTCCTCAATCACCCCCATCTCTATCTCCAAAATCAATTCCACCTCTACGCTCACTTTCATCTCCATCTTCACACTCACCTCTATCTCCACACTCACTTCCATCTTCACCATCACCTCCATCTTTATCTCCAAACTCACCTCCATCTCCAGACAAAACTTCACCTCCACCCTCACCTCCATCTCTATCTCCACCCTCCCATGCCCACCTTCATCTCCACTTCCACCCCCTTCTATCACATCTCCATCTCCACCCTCATATCTCTATCTCTGACTTCATCCTCACGTCTACATCTCCATCTCCACCCCCCTCACATCTCTATACTCCAACCCTGCATCTTCACGCAAACCCCCAATCTTCCCTCATTTACACCCCTCCACCTCCTCACCTTACCTCACTCCTTCTCTCTCGGCCCACTGGATGATCTTGAACAATCTTATTTGTGTGTGTGTATGTGTGTATGTTATTCTGAACCTTGTCTATCTCTATACCATCCTCCCTACTCCACCTCATTTCCTCTGTTCCTGTTAGATCGATTCGTCATGTCCAGCACAAACACACACAGATACACACACATACACTCACACTGGGGCATTGACAATGATTTATATGCACTGAGTACCATGGCAGAGACAGACAAACACACAGAGATAACAGTCTCACATATATTTTCTTCACTGTTTCATATCGCAGTCTAATAACGGTAAAAAAGCCACGGTTGTGTCGATGATCAGTTAAACGAAATAGTGTGATACATCACATCTTACACTGTTACCATAGAAACTGAGGGCATTGATCTCGATTTTGCATGTGGATGCATTTGCTTTTTTAAACAGAGATCCGAGGTGTTTTGCTGATCTCACAATAAATTCTGTTACAGTAGACTGTGCTTATGAATCGTGAATATTGAAATACCTTTAAAAAATAAAATAAAAATGACTGTACGCTTCTGATCCCTTTAAAAATTGTAAATGTTAAAATCTTTATGATGTAAAAAATCTTTTATTAATAAGATGAAAAAGTATAGATAAACATAATTTTGTGAAAATGTAACTATTCAAAATGTACTCAGTTTATATTTGACCGCAAAGCAGCACAATGAATATAAAATCACTTTAATGCCTGAATGTTTAAACCATGATTAAAATTATATTAAGCAATTTATAAACTATGACAAATCCAATAAAAAAACATACTTTATTCACAGTGATTTTTAATTCAATTCAGCTACTAACAGTATCTAATAAACACTGACACGCTGTGGAACAAACTCTGTTTTTTGTTTAAACGTTGTGTCGTGGGTCAGGGGTAGCTCAGTTATCCCTGTTGGGCTCTTGAGCAAGGCCCTTAAACCTCACCTGCTCGGATGTATAATGAGATTCAAAATTTAAGTCACTCTGGATAAGGGCATCTGCCAAATGTAAATGTCTCCTACAAAAGCAAAATCTGCTCCACACAGATCCAGTCTAGTAGGCGGTATTGCACCAACTGCTGATAAACTCAAAAGAAGAAGAGGCATAACTGATCATCTTACAAAATACAGAAGATAGAGTCACAGAGTTTTCACATATTGTGATCAACTTAAGAGAACTTTTGAAGGATTTGAAAGTTTACCTAAATAGTTTAAAATGTGTGAATCGATTCTGAACCAAAAGCTGACGTATCTGACTATCAATTAACTGAATCGATCAACAAGCCAACCTAACTGACCTTATGTGGCCCTGAAAACTTGTTGGGAATCACATCCTTTTTACACACACTGCATAAATTAAATTAATATTTTGCTACACTTTGTTTATTCTTTACAGTGCCACACTGTGTTTTATGTCCCTTATATCATTAACACACTAAAATCTAATGGTGTTCTCACATTAGGCATGATTGATTTGTACTGTGCCAGTACTGATCTCGAGAAAACCTCTTCAAGCTAGGACTCGGGCACGGTTACCGAGCGTGGAACCATTGCGTTCTCACTGAGCAAAATGAACCAGTCCTTGGGGTCAAAGTGATCTTGGAAACGATCCCAGGTTCCTAATGTGAAAACGCACTTAGAGGATCAAACAATTAGGATAAGCCCGAATACATCTTTAAATAAAGCATCGACTCTCTCTCCCTTTTTTAAAACACTGCCGAATTGCTGAAATCAGATCTATGATCTATGATCTTGATGATGTTTTATGCAGCGCTCTGAACAGTAAACGTCTAAATCATCATCAGCTGCACCGTGAATTTTTCTGATAAAAGTGGATCCCAGAACGGATAGAAGGAGCAGCTGTGTGTTTGTGTGTGTGTGTGTGTGTGTGTGCGTGTGTGTGTGTGTGCCTCTGTGTGTGTGTGTGTGTTTGTGTGTGTTTGAGGGAAAAGGGAAATCTCCCTGCATGATCAGTGCATTGGGTTCAGCTCCAGGGACGAGGGGAACTTATTTGGAAAAGGAAACCGGAACAGATAAGCTTGTGATAAGATGAGTTTTAAACATCAATGCAAATGAGAAACGAGAGAGGGGAAAAAACAGAGTGAAGATAGACAAACAGAAAGTCGAGAGACTTCACCTGACTGCTGAGAGTGACTCCACACACATGATGCCTCATGTGACATCATCATCATCATCATCATCATCATGACTCAGTATTAGCATTAACAGTAAAACTATTACAGATTTCCATGATCATGTAACCTTTCAGTAACGCTAGCAAGCTCGCACTCTTGGTCTATGAGAAATGATCGACTCTTTTTCGATTAGCTACAAAGTGAAATAGCTTTATTAACATTAGCTAACTCATAGGAGAACGTTCCTTTGTCCAAGGAAATGAATTAGACCGTATTCTCTTTTTAACCCTGGTGCATTGTGGGTATTTTGCACCTGATAAGTCCTCAGTACAGAAATTCTCCAGCATAATTTATAGTAAAAAAAAAAAACACTCTAACAACAGCCACAGTATCGTAATCACACCTGAGTATCGTTATAATATCGTATCGGGACATCCTTGGTGATTGTCATCATTACTGCTTCTGCTACTGAATTATGACATGTGACACACATACACACCTTCCTCCAGCTGGTCGAGGGTGCTGATCTTGCGAGTGCCGTCGATGGTGAAGATGAAGCGGACGCCATGCGGCAGGTTGATGTGGTCGGACAGCGAGCGCGTCAGGTCCTCCAGCAGCGCGTCGAAGGTGCGGAAGCGCTCTTGCGCCACAGCGTACACAATGCCGCGGAAGTAGCGGTCGCCATTGCGGTAGAAGCGCACCTTCTTGGCCTTCTTCTCATTGGTGAGCGCCTGCAGCGTGCGCGTGCGGTAGAAACTGCAGTGCGCGCTGTGTGTTGGGCTTGGCAGGCCATTCTTCTCCGGCTTCCTGCGGCACGACTTGTCTCGCTCGTCAAAGTGTCCGAAATCCAGCTCCATGGCAACGCTAAGACCTTGGGCAGTGTGGAATTATGGGTAACTAAAACGACAAGAAAAAACAACAACCACGTGGATTTAGATTCCATCATTATTGTTTTCTTTATTCTCTCCATCCCACTGTTTCTCTGCATCTCTTTCTTTGTAATTAATCTTATTTCAGTCTTTCTTTTGTCCTTTTTATCCTCTCTTTGTCCCTGACCCCCTTTCCCTCCATCTCTGGTTTCACATTTTTCTCTTTTATTTCTCTCTCTTTTCCTTCCTTTCTTTCTTCTCACTCCCTCTTTCCTTTCTCACTCAAGTGTTTAATTTCCAAAGACTTGAGCATTGTCTAATCAGTTAGTTAACACCATATCAACCAAACACACACACACACACACACACACTCTACTTTCTAGTGAAACCAGAGCCAGTATCCAGTGGAAAGCATTAATATTTCATTTTACAACACAATTCTACCTGGATATGACCTTCAATTCATTACACACACACACACACACACACACACACACACACACACACACACACACACACATTCGGATTCTGCTCTCAGGCATGAATACATGTGTGCCCTACATTCCCTGTGTTGAAGGACACTCGGGCCGATTGGCCTCTATAATACACACACACACACACACACACTTAGTGTTGGCTACAGTTACAGGACTGGAGGAACAAAGGCTCTGTCCCAATTACTACAGTAGCATCATGTGTAGTACAACTAATAAGTGAAAGTGAAATGTTTAAATGTAAAAGCAGCATTAAACGCCTGAGGACCTTTAGGATACAGATGACCTTTACATGACCTTTAACCTCTTCATAAACATGTTAGTCAGGTCACAGTAGCAGGTGATACAACACCAAACTCTCCACCTGGGACACCTGAGTGTCTCATATGCAAATGATATAAAAATAATCTTAAAAAACAACAGCGATAAACAAATACTCATGTTTCCTGTCTCACTTTTGACTCTGCTGTGTCACCACCACCACCATCACCATAATCATCATCACCACCACCTTCATCACCATCACCTTGATTACCATCATCATCTTTACCACCATCACCTTCACCGTCGTCATCCTCATCATCACCTTCATCATCCTCATCATAACCATCACCACCTTCATTACCATCATCATCATCTTCATTGATTCATTCTTTCTTCTTTTATCTTCTTTAATCTTTCCCCAGCTTTCACATCATATCTCTCTCTC
>QMIH01003291.1:7500-12500 GCA_003987875.1 Clarias batrachus
GCAAATAACATATTGCAAAAAACACTATTTCATTTAAAATGTGTGACAATTCCAGAGTCTAAGTAGGAACGCTGTGTCGCTCCCTGTGTAACACAGTAACACAGAAGTGAGATGTTCCTGATCAGTTGCAGAGTATGAGTGCAGATCAATCCCTGCTCTCCGTTATCACCCAGATGAGGATGGGTTCCCTGTTGAGTCTGGTTCCTCTCGAGTTTTTTTCCTATTACCATTTCAAGGAGTTTTTCCCTCAGCACCGGCGCCCGCGGCTCGTTCATTAGGGACGATCTGATCATTCTGATTCATACACATTTTATAATTTTCTTTTAATATTGTAAAGTTGCTTTGCAAAAATTTACTATTGTTATATAAATAAAATTGAATTGAAATGAGTTACATTACATTACGGCATTTGGCAGACGCCCTTACATTCAGAAGGACTTACATTTTAATTTCATTATACATCTGAGGAGTTGAGGGTTAAGGGCCTTGCTCAAGGGCCCAGCAGTGGCAACTCCAATGCCTTAACCACTGGAGTTGAATCTCCACTACTAAAGTACAAAGTTTAAGTGGATATGTGTAGAGTATGAAGTGTATAGTGTTTGACTGGAGACTCAGGCTTGGGTTTGAGCTTTTTGGAAAATGTCCATGTAATCTCTTAACATAAACATATCTTCATGATGAAGCATTCGGACCTCAAGCTTAAGCCTCGAAGCAATTACCTATTAATCTCATCCTCTTTTTATGATAGAAAGTAGTGCACTTTATAAATCACAAATCTACACAAGACCCGTCGGCATCCGTTTCTCTCTATGAGAGAAGAGGAGAGAAGAGACCGAGTTCACAGCTCACAGACTCGCCACGCTACACGACATGACAGTGTATTCGTTACACAAATGTATCGGAACAAAAACCGTCTGAAATCAGAGCCTTCAAGTGAATTTGACATGCACAATGGAAAATACAGTAAATGATTTGTATGTACGCTTGCTCAAAACCCCTTTGTGTGTGCGCGTGTGTGTGTGCGTTTCCATGCTATCTTCCTGTCACAATGAGCGCTTAATTACAGCAATAAGTAGCACATAAAGCTTCCACACTATTGCTAAATGCTAATGACGGAACCATGTCCTGTTTATATGTGTGTGTGTGTGTGAGAGAGAGAGAGAGAGAGAGAGAGAAAGAGAAAGAGAAATGTTAATATAATAAATATAACTCCAGAAAAAAAAGTGAGACAGTATGAGGGAGACAGAAGGAATACTTTATCCTCTCATCGTACAAACACACTGCACTGATCCTCCTCCATGGAGTGTTAACCGTTAAACGTTTTAAGCGAGCTCTGCTTATTCTACTCAGACTATGTTTACGGCTCTGTTAGAAAGCTCTGTTCTTCTCAGAAATCCTGCGGCACTTGTGTGGTAATGTGTCAAGCAGCTGCAAGGTGATAAAGTGACGAGCAGTTACAGGAACGAATCATCATAGACATCCGTTATTGAGGAAAAAATATTTAAGAGCAAAAAAAGAGGAGGTAAAGGGACAAGTTTACACCAGCTGTACAAGACGCTTTGGGGTGGAGCTATGTATCTGTCTTTACACGCCTCCTACTGTCATGGCTGCCATGAGAAAAGTCAGCAGTTGCATGTTGCTCAACAAAGCTCCATGTGAGCCAGAGTGCCATGGTGCTACCGTGTAGCTAAACTTATTCTCAAAGTGAGGACCAGAGTGAAGCCTGGGGATCAAAGTGATCACCTGAGAACAAAGTGGGGACCTGGGGTCAATGTGAGGACTGGAAAACGAAGAGAGGACTGGAGGCTAAACTGGGGACTGGGGAATAAAGTTGGGGCAGGAGACCAAATTAAGAACTGCTGAATAAAGCATTGTCTAGAGACCTATGAGTGAGTGTGAGGTTATCAGAGCTTCCCCTCCGAGCTCACAGACATGTTGCTAAACAGTCGGTGGTGTCTGGTGCGGGGCAGGTGTGCACATGAGCAGCGTTTCATTGTGTCAGGAGGTGGGCGGGGCCAAAATGGCCTCATAAATAAATAAAAATTAAAAGCACAAGTGTATTAATATGTCACAAGAGGACTAGCAGCCAAAGTGGGGACATGGGAATAATGTAGAGGCCTGTAGATAAAAGTGAGGACAAGAGTCCAAAGTAGGGACTGGAGACCAAAATGAGGACTGTGGAATAAATTATGGGCTTAAGACCAAAGGGAGAACTGGGGAAAACGTAGGGGCTGTACACCAAAGTGGCTACCAGAGTCCAAAGGGGACTTAAAAATAAAGTTTGGGCTGGAGACCAAAGTGTGGACTGGGAATAAAGTATAAGCTGGACACCCAAGTGGCTACCAGAGTCCATAGTGGGGCTTTAGGAATAAAGTAGAGTCTTTAGTAGAGACTTTATTGAGAAATCGGATCAAATTGGGCATATTAGAACAAAGTGGGGACCTGTGACCAATGTAGGGAACCAGGGATTAGAGCTGTGAATCATAGGTAGACTTTGGGGCATTTTGGGAACTTTTAGTCTGATGTTTCTCAAGCATATAGCATAAGATATAGTTCTTAGATGTTTGTGAAATATTAAAGACTACCCTGGTAAACACTGAAATTGTGTGTAACTTTTGTTAAGTGTGTAAATATCATAGCTGGTACAAACTGATAATCTGTGGATTGAAGATCTACATATGAACTGCAGACTAAAATGGGAACCGAGGACCAAAGTGGAGACAAAATGGAATCCAAACTGTGGGCTGAGAACAAAAGTCAGGGGACAAGAAAGTGGTGCTAGGCAACCAAACTGTGGACATGGGATGAAAGTGGAAACTGAGGTTCAAAGTGGGAACTAAGGTTTGTTGCTAGTATCAAAACAAATTTAAGTATGATCCAGTAAAATCAACAATTCCAACTAGTGGCTGGAATTATTCAATGTCCTGTGGTACATCTCGTCTGAAGTTTCTTCAATTCCATATTCACAACCTTACCTGCAATTAGTATCCATTTAATGTTTGATTAAACAACTGATTAAATGTCTACAGTGTAATTGAGATGAAAACTACAGCTGTTAAGATATCAGCAGAGATCGTCAGTGCCTCTAGTGACTGGATTTAGCCGTTTATTTAATTTGCGGTTAACTAGTTAGCTTAGAAAGTTATACAGTCTGTAGGCACTTTAGCTATATATAGAGATAAAAAGAAGAAAAATTAAATGGATGATAAAACATTCTTTACACACACTTCAAAGAATATATGGCATAATGATTACATATATTCAATCAAAATCAATTCACACACACACATACACACACATTCAATGAATTAGGCATGCTTCACAGCTGACAGAGGGGCCGGGCACACACCCATCTGCTCCTTTAATGGACAGTAAATGGCACGCGCACGCGCACACACGCACACACACCAGCAGAAGCTGTTCATTAGCCTTTCATCACTGCAGTACAGAAAGACTAAGAGACTTGCTAATTCTAATGTAATTAACATTTTAATACCAACATACACTTGTTTATCTTTAACAAACAAAAGAGCAGAATCATTAAACTAATAGTAAAACTAAATTGATTATTCAGATTATTTTCCCACACTAAATTAAATGAAGAATAAAGAATTAGTTTATGTAAAAAATACTACAGAAATGGGTGAGTGTGAGAATACCAGAGCGTCCCCTCAGAGCTCACTAGCATGTTGCTAACGAGTCAGTGGTGTCTCGTGCAGGGCAGGTGTGCGCGCGAGCGGCGTTCCATTGTGTCAGGACGTGGGCGGGGCAAAAATGGCCTCATAAATAAATAAATAAATTAATTTAAAAAAACCCACACAATAAGTGTCTTAATATGTCACAGAGCTACACTATACTGTAATACAGCAGTGTGCGGTTGAGTGGGATACACGTCTCACACAAGCGCGCACTGCACGCGCACATCACACGCACGCGCACCCGAGACCACGCGCACTCACAAACGCACCGAAGGAAAAAAAGGGGAGGATTCAATACAAGATAAAAGAAAAAAAAACATACACACACACAGACACACACACACACATATATAAAATCAAATCGACAAATACCCTCTTTTGGACAAATTCCACAGTATATTATTATTATTATTATTATTATTATTAATAATAATAATACAGGAACGTTTTAACGCAATCTTTCATTATAAAGAAAGTGTCGTGGATCAAACAGACGCACGTTTCAGTTAATCAAAAAACATCATTTGAGGTCATGATTTAAAATGCATTTTTTAAATCATTAGTGAAACATAACGGTTCAACGGTTTGCCGACTCTACCTGTCTGATTCCGAGACACAGAACCCGCACTGATCAGAGAACAGAAAACTGACACACACACACACACACACACACACACACACACACACCCGGATCGGACCGGGGAGAAAAAGAAAACCGTAAGGATGCCGGTACTCACCAGGTTTATCTGCGGTGCGCGTGAGCCGCGTGTGTGTGTGTGTGTGAGTGACAGACAGAGTGGGGCTGGTGTGCGGGTGGGTGTGGATGCTGCAGGATCTCTCTCTCTCTCTCTCTCTCTCTTTGTCTGCCTGCCTGTCTTTTTCTCCCGTGCCGGTGGGGCCGCGTGGTCCTAAAACCCTCCTACCATGATGCGCGCGCGCGCGCACGCACGCACACACACACACAACCGTTTAGTCCCGACTAAGCATAGATGACGTAATCCTTGGACAATGAACCGAGTTGTAGAGGTATGCAGGAATCATTTTTCATTTTTCCAATGATTGGAAGTGTGCGCGCGCGTGTGTATGTGGGTGATGACTATTGAAGTTGAGGGGCCTTATCTGGTAGTCTGGTCAGTAAAGGAGTACAGAGAGTGAGAGAGCAACATTTGACCTGAAAGAGAGAGAGAGAGAGAGAGATCTGATGTACTTTTAGATACAGTAATAATAAAGAAAGTCAGAGCAAAGGGGTCAGAGGAAAGAGGAATAGGTGGATAAGTGCGGGGGAAAGAAAGAAAGTAATTA
>QMIH01003293.1:2136-33176 GCA_003987875.1 Clarias batrachus
CATTTCAAATTGGTTTCTTGAACATAACAATGAGTTCACTGGACTAAAATGGCCCCCACAGTCACCAGATCTCAACCCAATAGAGCATCTTTGGGATGTGGTGGAACGGGAGCTTCGTGCCCTGGATGTGCATCCCACAAATCTCCATCAACTGCAAGATGCTATCCTATCGATATGGGTCAACGTTTCTAAAGAATGCTTTCAGCACCTCGTTGAATCAATGCCACATAGAATTAAGGCAGTTCTGAAGGCGAAAGGGGGTCAAACACTGTATTAGTATGTTGTTCCTAATAATCCTTTAGGTGAGTATATATGAATGCGCTTAAGCTTGAGGTCATGCTGATGACTAAGCATTCTCCTTCAGGTTTTTCTGGCATGGTTTTCATGGTTCCATCAATTATGACAAGTCAGTTTAACTTCCCAAGTCTTGAACCACGCATGTCCTTGACCATGATTTATCATTGCGGCTCCGATTACAACCCGGCCTACACACACCTCACAGGTAATCAGCGCATACTCCAACATCCAAATCCATGCTCTGCACTTGGATCCACCACGTCTGCTCGGATAGTAACAATATAATCTGGCCACTCATGGATCCAGAGGAACCCATAGATTGTTGCAGAATTGTCTAGGCTCTCATCAGCAGGATATTCAGCAAATCATGACCATGCATTGAACCGTTATGCAGATGCTGACGTATCTAGCTGACCAGATCCAGCAGCACCTTATTTCATCTCCTACTCCTCAGGCGCCTCAACTACTACTGACACCTATCACCCGCCACGAACCATGCAAGACCACATAGGACAGCGACCCACTAGCCTGCTGTTCATTCCTGTCTCAGTGCTCTCTCATGCTCGAGCTTCAAGCCTCATCCTTTCCAACAGAACTTTCAAAGGTAGCTTACGTTATTACTGTTCTCTTGGGCAGAGCAAGGGAATGGGGAACCTCCCTATAGGACACGCAAGTCGCCCGCCACCTTCACCAACGAAATGAGGCAGTTCGATTGTTTGTTTACTGGATGGCAGGTGACAGTCAGCTACTCAAGTTATGCCAAGGGACTTGGTCCGTTCATGACTATGCCATTGATTTCAGGACTCTAGCTCCCTCCCAAGCGATTTTTTGCGCTTTTTGGGAGAACGCGAGTATCATCTGACCAACAACAAGCGAATCCATCACCAAATAATCACAACTCTGGCACAAAGGTACGTTATTATGTCTACCATTGTCTACCATTCAGCTCGCTCAGTGTGTGGAGTGCAGGATGTTTAGACATTCTTCCTCCGTCATTAGTGATATTTTTATTTGTGATAGGTGTGTGTTAGTTAGCACCCTGACGGAGAAGATAGTAGCATTAGAGGAGCGCATCCAGACATTAGAGAGGGTTAGAGAGCGCGAGAGCAGCGTTAATCCTGTAGCGGAAAGTCTGRGTGCCACAGGCGGAGATAATCATCCCCCGACTCCGGCAGTAGAGCCCTCACAGCGGGGCGAGTGGGTGACGACTCGGCGGCATACTCGTTCAGCCAAAGCTTAACGCCAAGGCTAGCCCACCGGAGCACACCTCTTCTGCGCTTCACGTATCCAACAGGTTCGCTCTCCTCAGTGAAGCACCCGCTGAGAAACCTGAAAGAGCTCTGGTTATAGGAGACTCTATACTGAGGCATGTGAAATTAGCYMGGYYTTTMGGGGCGCCAGCGGCAGTGGTCAGGTGTATCCCGGGAGCCATAGCAGGTAATCTTAGGGCTCTAGGTCAGCATAGGTTCTCTAAGATAGTGGTACATGCTGGAGCTAACGATATACGCCTTCGTCAGTCAGAGGTTAGTAAGAGTAACTTTACAGAGGTGTTTAAAATAGCAAAGGCGATGTCCGAAGAAGTAGTTTGCTCTGTTGAGTAGTTTGATGCTGGATGAGCTCTGGATTGTTTTCAACCTTCCTGAAGCACCCCCTAACACATCACCTCACTTCTTCACTCCATCCACAGGCTTACTGTAGCTGCCCACATCAAATCAAAACATTGATTCTTTCCCACTAACTCCAAAGCTCTTATCACACAGCACTGCCTGTTCTCTTCAATCCTCTGCTCAGGTGGTGGGACCAGTCAAGCACTGCTCAGCAATGTCTAAAGACCTGTCTGTTTCTTTGGTATCTTCATATCCTCTGTCAAGCATGGTAGTAGACATGTGATGATTTGGATGAAAAATAAAAGCATCAAGGTTTTGGAATGGCCTATTCAGACCTCAATCCAAATTAAATGCTGTGGTGAGACCTTATGAGAGCTGTGCATAAGTAAATGCACAAAAATCTCACAAAAAATACACAAATAATTAAAAGAGTGGGCACTATCTTTTACACATTATTGTAGCTGACTTAACTTTATTGCCCCATAACATTTCTGAGTCCTGTGAGTTCTCATTATGTGATTGCAAAATAATTTATATTAAATATATATACTGAAATTTAGCAATTAAGTAATTCCAGATTCTGGTAATTTATTATTATATTTTCAAGCACCCTTCTTCAGCAAATTAGTGGTTATTTAATTACTATCAATCATCCCATAATTCACATATGTAGGAATCTGTCTATTTCTTCCATTTTTCTTAAAATTTACATACCATTCCCACTCTGTTGATGGCACAAGTAAAGCAGTGGTTGGCAATGGCAGCATTTCTAGCTTCAATTGGCCACATGGGTTCACTGAAACACACAGCCACAAATACATATTAGAAATATTAAATTAACTATTTTTAAAAGAAGAGAAATGTTTGTGTCTTTTACCTGAGAGCTCCCACTGTAGCTGAAGGGTTGAAAATAATCTCAGCTCCATGCATACTGAACATTAACCAGTTAAGTGGGTGGTGGCGACCATAACAGATATTCACAGCTATCTTTCCAAACTGTGTCTGAAAGACTTGGTGGCCAGTGTTGCCCTCCATATAGTACGTAGACTATTGTGAAAAAGCAGAAAACACATTACACTTGCATATTAGTATGGTGTTGAATGAATGCCAGGTAGAAAGTGAAATGAATAGTGTATTTAAATATTCAAAGATTAAAAAAACATTATTGTGACATAAACTTTACTATTTACATAGTGACAGAAAATTATCTTTGTTTTGTGACCCAAACAACATAAACTTCACACCTATCAGATTTGTATGAAGTCACACAAAGAATTACATGAATCCTAAAAAAGCATGTGTGCAGAAGACATTAAAAAAGTAACTATTTAGCTTTGTTTAGGAACTAGGAAGGAAGCAACTTGAGCTTAAGTGTTGAAGGGGATGTGACAGATCCTTGGTAAACTTTCTTATTTTCTATTGCACAACTTTAAAATTCTGAGTTAGATCTCAGTGGTGCCAGGGTGGGGCATGTTTGATGATTCCGTTGAGTTTTTTTCTTGTTTTTTTTCCCCCATTGGGAAAGTTATACAGGATACAATGTTAAATGTGAGGACTGATTCAATGAGTGAATGGTATACTGTTATTAAGAGGTTCTTTCTAACATTAAAACTGTACATTAAAATTTTAACATAAGTCTCTTCACAAAAAACATGCACTGTTGGGTCTTCTTATGAATGCACTCTGCATATTGAATGAAGGACAGGTACCTAACAAAACTAAAGAGCTTTTTGGGCTGACAGATGGTGATTAATCCACCCACTCTCACTCATCATCTATACCGCTTAATCCTGTATTCAGGGTCACGAGGGCCTGGAGCCTATACCAGGAGACTTAGGGCACATGGCAGGGTACACCCCTCCATGGAAGGGCACAGACACACACACTCACTCACTCACTCATTACGGGTAATTTGGGAACGCGAATTAGCCTAACCTACATGTCTTTGGACTGTGGGAGGAAACCCAACAAGCACGGGGAGAACATGCAAACTCTATGCACACAGAGACGGGAATCGAGCCTGGCCGGGGATCGAACCCGGACCCTGGCGGTGCAAGGCGACAGTGCTAACCACTACACCACTGTGCCGCCGCCAGCTCTTCAATTTTGTTTTTATTTTCAGAGAGCTTTTCCAGAAACAGAGGGCTATGGCGTCCACATTCTACCTGTGTCGCATACAGTCTGCTTATTGGGTTTACCTCAGTCACTAGTTCTGTCCCACCCACGTCATTGTTGGTTGGTAGCTTTTACACACGTGGACAAAATTGTTGGTACCCTTCGGTCAATGAAAGAAAAACTCACAATGGTCACAGAAATAACTTTAATCTGACAAAAGTAATAATAAATAAGAATTATATGAATGTTAACCAGTGAAAGTCAGACATTGCTTTTCAACCATGCTTCAACAGAATTATTTAAAAAAATAAACTCATGCAAGGCCTGGACAAAAATGATGGTACCCCTAGAAAATACTGAAAATAATGTGACCAAAGGGACATGGTAATTCAAGGTGTGTCCACTAATTAGCATCACAGGTGTCTACAATCTTGTAATCAGTCAGTGGGCCTATATATAGGGCTCCAGGTAGTCACTGTGTTGTTTGGTGACATGGTATGTACCACACTCAACATGGACCAGAGGAAGCGAAGGAAAGAGTTGTCTCAGGAGATTCGAAAGAAAATTATAGACAAGCATGTTAAAGGTAAAGGCTAGAAGACCATTTCCAAGCAGCTAGATGTTCCTGTGACTACAGTTGCACATATTATTCCGAAATTTAAGATCCATGGGACTGTAGCCAACCTCCCTGGACGTGGCCGCAGGAGGAAAATTCATGACAAATCAAAGAGACGGATAATCCGAATGGTAACAAAAGAGCCCAGAAAGACTTCTAAAGAGATCCAAGGTGAACTTCATGCTCAAGGAACATCAGTGTCAGATCGCCCCATCCGTCGTTGTTTGAGCCAAAGTGGACTACATGGGAGACGACCAAGGAGGACACCATTGTTGAAAACAAATCATAAAAAAGCCAGACTGGAATATGCCAAACTACATGTTGACAAGCCACAAAGCTTCTGGGAGAATGTCCTATGGACAGATGAGACAAAAATGGAACTTTTTGCCCAGGCACATCAGCTCTATGTTCACAGACGGAAAAATGAAGCATATGAAGAAAAGAACACTGTCCCTACTGTGAAACATGGAGGAGGCTCTGTTATGTTCTGGGGCTGCTTTGCTGCATCTGGCACAGGGTGTCTTGAATCTGTGCAGGTTACAATGAAATCTCAAGACTATCAAGGGATTCTAGAGAGAAATGTGCTGGCCAGTGTCAGAAAGCTGGGTCTCAGTCGCAGGTCATGGGTCTTGCAACAGGACAATGACCCAAAACACACAGCTAAAAACACCCAAGAATGGCTAAGAGGAAAACATTGGACTATTCTAAAGTGGCCTTCTATGAGCCCTGACCTCAATCCTATTGAGCATCTTTGGAAGGAGCTGAAACATGCTGTCTGGAAAAGGCGCCCTTCAAACCGGAAACAACTGGAGCAGCTTGCTCATGAGGAGTGAGGAGGCCAAAATACCTGCAGAGAGGTGCAGAAGTCTCATTGACAGTTACAGGAAACGTTTGATTGCAGTGATTGCCTCAAAATGCTGTGCAACAAACTATTAAGTTAGGGGTGCCATCATTTTTGTCCAGGCCTGTTCCATGAGTTCATTTTTTTTATAATTCTGTTGAAGCATGGTTAAAAAGTATATTATCTCCAATTCTTTTAAAGTTTGAAGTTAATTAAATTATGTTAATCACAAGAGGCTTGTTATGCTAACCGCATGGTCATTTATATGGCTAATTTTGTACCAGCTAGTTGATGTTGAAATTAATTTGTCAATGTTTATCACTTGAGTGAAAGTTGTGCTTGTGTTGTATGTGTTAATCAGAAGTCTGASTAYAGCAGGRACAAGCTAAATTACAGCATCTTTTGTTAATCCCTGCTTGTCTATCCTACTGTATGCTTGACATTTTCATTATTTTCAGATTTTTGTAGTGTTATTAATAGCATAGACATTATCTTGTATGTATGCTTTTATTTAAATATTTCAGTGCTGTTTGTAAAGTACACAGTTTTTCATTGCAGTTGGACATTGTATTTGGTGGGAGAACTGTGTACATAATGGCATTTGTCCTGCTGTTGATTTGTGTTGTATTAAGTTATGCTGATAACCCAGTCATTATACACGTGAGCTGAAGAGATTTGTGTCCGTGTATCTTTTACACAAATACCTCCCTTTTCAGGGCTCTACAGTTGCAGGATAAAATGCAGGCCTAGGGTGACTGTTAGATGTGGCTGATTTATGCTTCACTTTATTTGTGAAGGACTAGCTCAAATTTTATGCTATACATACATGCATACCCATTCGCTTGAGTCCATGTTTCTGTTAAACACGGTATATCAAGCTCTTGTTCAGTAATTTTTGTTAATTAGCACATAATGCATTAGGTGTAAAAGATCTACTATTTAACAGTCCTAGCTTCAGATCAGAGGTGCTGGCTGTGCATTCTGTGTGGCATAATTTTGTACTGATTAAAGAATAGATCATCTGAGTCTTTCTACATTTTTGTTTAGCTCAAGGGACAGACACAGTCTCGATATGGTGGAACCTGCGTGAAAATTCAGTGCAACCAGTAGATCATCAGATTAGCCTGTTTGTCTGGTCTCTTTAAATAAAAATCCAACATTAACACATTAAGGATATTCGTGTTTAATTATATTCTTAAATCCTCATGTTCCAGTGTTTATGGAGTAATTTGTTCATGTTCACCCATGGGGTTCACCCAATGATTCATTATTTATTATTATGCTTACTTACTCAGAGAGATTCTGTTTGATGCAGATTGACCTGTATATTAACTAGCGAATGCTATTAAATGCCACATATGTTTACCCCATGGGTGAACATGACCAAATGGTACCTTTACTACCATTTAAAACTATTTATTATAATGGTGCAGTGGTGCAGAAGTGTATAATAAACCGAAAAGTTAAACTTAAAAAAGTTATTTATTTAATTATCATTTTAAATATTTATCAACAACAATCATCCATTCCACCAGTATGTCTGCATTTTTATCGTTAAATCGCATGCATTTCTCACCTTTTGATCAAAACGCTGCCTTTTGTAAAGTGAAACTGTGAACCGCGAGTTTGAAATGAATTGTAGATTCATTTTAAAGCACGATTTAGTGCATCTCATTACATTATTATAAACATCATTTATGAATTACGCTCGAACGGGTGGTATTTTAGACTACGTACAGTAGGAAATAGGCGAAACATCCCGGAGCCCAAACCTCATTTAAATAAATAAATTTTTTTTTACAAATATTGTAAGTAAACAACAGTAGCACAAGTTTAGAAAAAAAATATTTAGACTCTAAATAGATGCCGAATTATTTTTTAAGGTATGTCAGCTGTCACTATTCTTATATAGCTCTTTTACTGGGTAAATCGTTCAGTGACAACCCCTAAAATTCTATGTACTGTAAATAGGTACTGTACATCTGTATGAATAAACTGAGATGCCCACCCCCGTGAAAATGGCGAACTCAGGGAAAGGTTCCCCGCGAGAGGTTTTGTCCGGACCACTGAGCTTCTACAGATTCTAAAATTGACAGTTACTTTTTTAAAATACATGCAGTGGAAGAGTTTGAGAATTTATCTACCATTTGCTTTGTTGTATTGTTTTTACACAACCTATGATTTCACCTATGCTATTTTACAAATKGAATATTTTTTATGTTACACTCTTAAAACTGCTGGGTTAAATGTTAAAGTGCTGGGTTATTAGGGCCCAAGCACTATGACATCAGCCCTATGTCGTCATAGTGTGTGAAGGGCCCTCTTGTTAGGGCCCAAGCACTATGACATCAGCCCTAAGTCATCATAGTGTGTGAAGGGCCCTCTTGTTTTCTTTAGGATTATTATTATTTTTTCCACCCTTTTGGAATTTCGGGGGTCTTAACATTCTCAAAAACCCATGAAACTTGGCAGACAGGTTGGAATCTGCTGCCATCAGGATGCCTGAGAGTCTTATGGGCCGGGGCCCAACGGGACCCCCACACAAGTTTTTGCCGCCTAGCTTATACACACTTTCACTTAGGCACACGAAACTCGGTACACATTTAGAGCTCATCGAGCCGAACAACTTTTGCGCTGCATGTCCTGGGCTAAACTCAACAGGAGGCCGGTTATTTTGGGTGGTTCGCAAAAACGCACCCGATGGATTTTGATATACTCCTCCTAGGGAAATTATACAATCGCTACCAAACTGGGCCAAAGAGATCTAAAGACATTGAGGATGCAAAATTGCAGAGGGATTTTCGATATCTCAAACGGGTCAGCCGTGATAATGTCTTAAACGTACGCTAATAATATTTGTTGAGTACACTAATGCACTCAACAAATATTTAGGGCCCAATCTGACATTAGCCCTGACATGGGCCTGAACACCGCCCTCTGTAACTGGATCCTGGACTTTCTGACCAAAAGACCTCAGTCACTGCGGATTGGGAGCCATACCTCCAGCATCACCACACTGAGCACTGGGGTCCCCAGGGCTGCGGACTCAGTCCCCTGCTGTTCACGCTGCTGACTCATGATTGTGTAGCGACAAACAGCTCCAATCATATCATCACGTTTGCTGATGACACGACCGTTGTGGGTCTCATGAGCAAGAACAATGAGTCAGCGTACAGAGAGAAAGTGCAGAGGTCACCCTCCTGCCATCTGGAAAAAGGTACCGAAGCATTCGGGCACTCACATACAGACTGACAGTTTTTATCCACAAGCCATCCGTCTCCTCAACACAAAGGGACTGGACTGATAAACATGCACAAACACACACACAAATCACTCAGACGAACTAAATAACATCCGGACTGAACTAATAAACACACACATCCACAATCACACTGATCTACAACCACCTTAATTTGTTCATACCTACCTACCTGAACTGCTCTTTTCAATATTTGCACAATATTTATTTCACTCTGCTATTTGCACACAATATTTTTGACAAAATGTCAATTGTTTATTGCTGCTCTTCCCACAACCTCAGCTGATACCTCATCAATAAAAAGGTATTTCAGTACTGTAACGTGTTGTGTTGTCATGTAGCTCTGTTTGCACATTTGCATGTGCACTTTGTTGTCTGTTGTATATTGTTGTCTCTTTTTTGTATAGAAATTGATAGTTTTAAGTTAACTTAAAATTGTAAAAATCTGTGTTGTTAATTTATGTCGTTGCATGTATGTAGCACCTTGGTCCTGGAGGAASRHWGTTTCGTTTCACTGTGTACTGAACTGTATATGGTTGAAATGACAATAAAAGTCGACTTGACTTGACATTCATAATCATTAGTCTAACCTTAAGTTTGCGCTCTGGCAAACTAAAGGTTACCAATCCATCTGGTTGAGAGCTGATTAGACTACGTAGGAAATTTCTAGAGGAGAATGACAATGTTGGCTCAACATCCTGGAGCCAAAACCTCATTTAAATTACTTTTTTAAATGAACAAATATTGTAAGTAAACAACACTGTCGTCTTGCACCTCCAGGATTTGAGTTCGATTCCCAGCCAGGTTCGATTCCCGTCTCCCCATACCTGTCTCCTCTTGCATGTTCTCTCCGTGTTTGGTGGGTTTCCTCCGGGTACTCCGTTTCCTCCCACAGTCCAGACATGCAGGCATTCCCAAATTGGCTGTAGTGTATGAGTGTGTAACTGTGTGTATGTGTACATAAAGGTGGGGTGCGATGGACTGGCACCCCGTCTTGTGCCCCAAATCTTTTGGGATAGGCTCCAGGTCCCCCGTATCCCTGAGTACAGGATTAAGCGGTATAGATGATGAGTGAGTGAATAGCTCAAGTTTAGATTTTTAGCACACACCTACGGAGTCTACTGTAGTTAATGGAACAGCTAATGTTTTGGAAACGTAAATATTACTCTGGTTTGCATTTCTCTTTTATTGTAATGGTTGCAAGATCTCATTAAAAGTTGAACAAAATATCTGAATTTTAGATTGCTTGATTTTTTTTTTACAGGTTATCAGGTCTATAGTTACCCGTATTAATGAAGGAGAGATTCTTCAGTCACTTAAACAAAACGAAAGCTGGAAGGAACCAAATTATCTACTGATACAATCTCTTACTGCATCAACTATAGTGATAACATATAGCACATGGTCAGTAAAGAAGAGTTGATTGAGTGACTGTCAATCACAATCAATTAGCTTGACTTAAGTGTGACTGCAGGTTCTGTAACCTCAAATCAGAGAATAGTGTACTGGTCTTTTTTCAGGCCTCCTATACTGTAAGTACATAGTACATGTGACTGAAGAAACAAAAATAAGAACCCGCCTTCTTCAGTCACATATCATCAGGCAATATGTGACTGAAGAAATAAAAATAGGAACCTGACCTCATTGAAGTCTCCCACACGTGGAATATGATTTTTCCTGCTTTTCCCCAGCAAAGTCCCTGTATTTGAGACAACAACTGCTGTGTTCCACAGTATTCCTCCATGGATTTCATCCCTCTCCAGAATGGGAGACACTATCACCATGTTGTATTTTTTTGCCATCTAAAAAAAAAAAAGAAAGAAAAAAGATGCATGCAGAAGATATATTATTAACTGAATTATTTAAATAATTATTTTTCTATTTTTCTTTTCTTTAATTAGGGATACATATAACCGGTATATATAAAAGTTTCAATATACCATGGCCTATACTTGTACTTAATATTGTAATAAAGATATATTTAATAAAAATATTATTCAGCATTAGTTCCTAATACACAAAGTATATTTGCTTGGGGTGGAACAGTAGAGTAAATAGTACATGTAAAAGTTCAATGTTATTAACCCACACAGAATCAAATTAACAAATTTTCTATTTGATACTATTTAACAGACTTTATTTAGAAGTAATTACATTGATATTATAAGCCATTACATTCCCACTACAGAATATTAAAAGTACCGTAATTAATTTCAATGTAATACATGACAGCAAACAAATATTTTGTTAGTCTTGCTTGTGTACCACACTGTTCAACAGAGCTCATCTCAATAAAAAACAAAGAGTTCACATAAACAATATATTAATCATATCAAATATATAACAGTAATGGTAATCACAGTCACCACCCGATACAATATTAGGTCACAGCGGGCTTACAGCAGTGCATGCACTTTAGCTAGAACTTCCCGCTCGAACCACTTACGCACACAGCATAACCTACCTGCAGAATGTATTTGTGTGTGAAAGAAGGGGGTGGGGCCTGCAAATACACCTGGGCTGGAGCTCAATCAGCGGATGCCATGCTCCCATCACCAATGGCCTAAAAAAGGTCATGCCAACCTCAACCGGTGAGTAGATCATATATGAACTTTTATTTATCCACTTCTTCTGTATTTGCCGACTCTGCAAACTCTGATAACATTTCGCCAAGAAGGAAGGTGTTTGCCTCGCGCCACCTGCTCAGCTGGCCTGGACACAGAGGACACTGCCTTCACTGAGCTACGACCCGTGGTCACATGCCATTTACCTTGGCGCCTCCGGAACCACTGTTCTGCTACAAAGCGTACTTCACCTAAGACTTTGCTGCTGAACATTGTGTTAGAATAAAGACTGTTCATGCTTGTGGAGTCGGGTTCCCATGCTTTCTCTGCGTATCTTAAATTAATTGAAATAAATAGATTCAATACTGCAGCTTTCTACCGATTTTGTTATAATTGTATGATATTGAACCTTTGAAAAAGTTGTCAGAACTCCAAAATTTTATACATACAACTGCTTTACAATTGAATTAACATGAGTAATTAAATATAGGTCATTATAGCATTATTTTGTTCACTTAAAAACTTTGTTCACTTGTGTGTAAAAACAAGTGCATAAATTGCATCATTTATACAATAAAAAATAGAGGCCGTCCCCGACTTCTGATCATTCAAGTTAGGAATTTCCCCAGTTAAAATCAGACAGCGGTTCTACAAACATTCATAGATGCAAAAACACTCAGTAGCTCACGTGTCCTGTACAAAAATAGACACTGCAAGTGAACAATAAAAATATATTAATATTTATTAATATAATTTATTTTAATGTGTGCCTTAGTTTTTTTGATACTTAAAGTCGAAATACCTCGAAATCTTTTAAAAAAAAGGCTTTAAAATAAGAATGTATGGCTGTAATGTATGGAATGATGTCCCAGACATTTTTCAAAAGGAATTGCAAATTGCATTTGCAATTGCGTTTTCCATATGTGGAAAACTGTTTGCATTACCGTTTGCTTTTTCACCAATCTCTGGCAGGGGGGCATTTTAGCGCATAACACCGGTCTTCCGTGGTGAAATAGCGTATATATTTCTTCATCCGTAGTCTGATACTGAGTGCGGCTTGTGCCACTACTTTGGGCCGTACATACACTCATCAGTGTGTTGACCATCTCTTCATTTCTGACAATTGCAGCAACCAAGTTTCTCGCCGACTCACTCATCCTTCCTAAAGATGGCGCTGTGTTTCCATGACGTCATGTTTCATTCAATATATACTTAGTTTTCATTCAATATATTCAGACTTTTCATTCAATATATATCAGTTTTCAATCCATATATTTAGAATTCATTCAATATTCTCACGTTTCATTCAATATATTCAGACTTTTCATTCAATATATATCAGTTTTCAATCCATATATTTAGAATTCATTCAATATTCTCACGTTTCATTCAATATATTCAGAGTTTTCATTAAGTTCTCTCATGAATATTTTCCTAAACGGCATGCCATAATATATATATATAAACATTAGGGCTGATAACAGAATAAAAGAAACTACTGTATTTTATGTACTGTATATAAATGCAAAAGTATAACTCCTTGTATGAGATTACAAAAGCATATATATTCATTTAATTTTGATGAATATGGCTTACAGATAATAAAACCTCCAAATTCATTATCTCAAAAAATTTGAATATTGTGAAAAAGTTTAATATTGAAGACTCATGGTGTCACACTCTAATCAGCTAACATGACAGTTGTCCATAAAACGACCATTGACACACACATGGAAGGTAAGACACAAAAGGTCATTGCTAAACAAGCCAGCTGTTCACAGAGTGCTGTATCCAAGCACATTAATGAAAGGTTACATAGAAGAAAACATATGGTAGAATAAGATGCACAAGCAATAGGGATAACTGCAGCCTTGAGAGGATTGTGAAACTACACCCATTCAGGAGAAATTCACAAAGAGTGACTGCAGCTGGGGTCAGTACTTCAAGAGCCACCATGCACAGACATATTCAGGACATGTGCTACAACTGTTGCATTCCTTGTGTCAAGGCATTCTTGAACAAGACAACGTCGGAGGCGTCTTACCTGGGCTGAGGACAAAAAGGACTGGACTGTTTCTCAGTGGGCCAAAGTTCTCTATTCAGTAAATTTAAGTAAAATTTGCATTGCAAGGTCCCAGAATATGGGGGAAGAGAGGAGAGGCACATAATCCAACTTGCTTGAGGTCTAGTGTAAAGTTTGCATAGTCAGTGGTGGTTTGGGGAGCCATGTCATCTGCTTGTGTTGATTCACTGTGTTTTATCAGGTTTAAGGTCAGCGTAGCCGTCTACCAGCTATTTCATTCAAGCACTTCATGCTTCGCTCTGCTGACCAGCTTTATGGAGATGCTGATTTCATGCTCCAGCAGGACTTGGCACCTGCTCACACTGCAAAAAGTACTAATACCTGGTTTAAGGACCATGGTAACTCTGTGCTTGATTGGCCACCAAACTTACCCAAACTAAACCACCTAGAGAATCTATGGGGTATGGTAAAAAGCAGGATGCGAGGCACTAGACCCAACAAGGCAGAAGAGCTGAAGCCCACTATAAATGAGCAACCTGGCCTTACACCTCAGCATAACACCTCAGCAGTGCCACAGACTGATCACCTCCCAGCCATGCCACATTGCTACAGTAATTCATGCAAAGGGAGCTCCAACCAAGTATTCAGTGCTGTACATGTTCATAAGCACTTGAAATATATCAATATCCATGTGTGCAATTAATCTATAACATCATACATTTCATTTATACATTATATATATCATTATATATACATTTTATATATATATATACACACACACACACACACACACACACACACACACACACACACACACACCTGACATATTTGTAAACACAAGCTACATAGATATGGCAGTGTTTTAGTTTCCATAAGCTAAAGCTATCCTAAACTGGGTGAAATACATGATTATTAACTAAGCAGATATTCATATACATGTGTAAGCCACATGAGTCACTATTTTAGCTTTCATAATCTAACTTTTGTGTTAAATCACATTATACCTAACAAAAACCGAGTGAAATATACAGTATACAGTCGTGGCCAAAAGTTTTGAGAATTACATAAATATTGTAAATTGGAAAAGTTGCTGCTTAAGTTTTTATAATAGCAATTTGAATAAACTCCAGAATGTTATGAAGAGTGATCAGATGAATTGCATAGTCCTTCTTTACCATGAAAATTAACTTAATCCCGAAAAAAAAAAAAAAAACTTTCCACTGCATTTCATTGCTGTCATTAAAGGCTGTGTTTTTGGGCAAAATTGTGAATGAGCCCACTCCCTTGGATGAGAAGCAACCCCACACATCAAAGGTCTCAGGATGCTTTACTGTTGGCATGACACGGGACTGAGGTAGCGACTTATTCAAGTTGGACAGGTCATCTTCTATAAAAATCAACCTCCAGTTCTTCACAAACTCTTCACAATATGTGTCATGCTCCAGTCTTGGTGGACATATGGAGAGAACTACACATACAGGTGTCAAAGACTAAACTAAACTACTCTCCTCCCCATAATTCTTATTCAAGATTAGACCATCTATTCTTGGCTTTCAGATACATTAATTGTGTAAGATCTTGTGAAATTGGTCCAATGGTTCTTTCTGATCATGATCCTGTTTATTTAGGTTTAACAGAATTTTCAACCCTTAAATCATCCTATTGGAAATTTAATAGYACTCTCCTTAATGACAATTCGTTTTGCCAGTTCCTTAAAGAAAAAATATCYCARTATKGGCAGKATAATGAATTTTGTCCAGTAAATAGTGCCACTAAATGGGATGCAGCCAAGGCCACCTTAAGAGGCCACATCATCTCTTTTACTACTTGGCATAAAAAACAAAAGGTGGAAAAGAGGAAAAAATTAGAAGAAGAGGTTAAAAGATTGGAACAGCTTCATAAAAWTTCACCTACACAAAACAATTGGAATCTTCTAACCGGTGCCAGATCTAAATTAAACCTGGACTATTCAGAACACTATTATTACAGAATTAATAACATTTAGTAGACAAAGGTTTTATCAATATGGAAATGAACTTTTAGCATATCAACTCAACTGTGAAGGAGCTGAAAGATCCATTAATGCTATCAAAACTATTGAGGGAATAATTTCATATGATCCAGTTAAAATTAACTCCAGTTTCAAAGGTTTTTATGAGAATCTGTACACTTCCTTATGTGCATCCCAAGACCCCACACTTTTTTTGGATAATATGTCGCTACCTTCAATCACAGAGGAGGACCAGGCTTTTCTTAATACTCCTCTTACAAAAGAAGACATTTTTGCGGCTATTCAATCCATGCCTGTGGGAAGGTGCCAGGGTGGATGGTTTTCCTCCGGAATTTTATTTAGAAAATTTGGCACAAGCTCTCTCCTATTTTTATGCCTGTAGTTGATAACCTTTTGGAAGACAGTCTTACTCCGGGGTCCTGGAAGACTGCCTCTATTAGCTTGATTCTTAAAAAAGGAAAGAACTCATTGGACTGTGCATCTCACTGGACATACTGTATCACCCAATCAATTTACTTAATGTAGATTTTAAAATTGTGGCCAAAGCCTTAGTACGTTGTCTGGAGAGAATTCTGCCCAAGATCATTAACCTTATCAAACTGGATTTGTTTAATCTCATTATGGCTCAGACAATGTGTGTCATCTCCTGAATATAATACACAGAGGTGGAAAGTAACGAATTGCATTTACTTGCGTTACTGTAATTGAGTAGTTTTTTTGTGTACTTCGACTTTTTAAAGTAGTTTTTAAAATCTGTAATTTTACTTTTACTTAAGTATGTTTTGTTTGAAGTATTGTAATTCGCTACATTTTAAATCATATTCGCTACTGAGTAAAACAAATGAATGAAAATGCAAAAATAAAAATATTATGCTTTATATAAATGCTTTTATATAAATGTTAAACCGGAGAGAGACGCAGGAAAGAGATTGTGATTTTGGCGTTGATATTTGGTTGTGTATTCTGGTTTTGACTTTGATTATTGCTTTGCCCCTTTGGTTTGGTTGGTCTTTGTATATATTTATAGATAATTTCACTGTATGTTTGTGCACTCACCAATAGTAGGGGTGTGGCTTCCATTTAATTTTGGAAGAGGGAATTTATTCACTGATTTTGGTTTAGGGAGTCAGGGAAGGTACCTGTATTTTTTTTTTTTTGCAGGAAATTAGCTACTAGCTACTAAATATAAATACCATTTTGTTTATTATTTTGACCTGGGTCCACTCTGAATCTGATCCTCCTACTTGTTGTGTGTGTGTATTTTTGTAAAGCAATGCAAACCTCATTATTTCATCAGTTAATGACTGGATCTAGTTCTTTCTGCCATATACCACCATTTCCATACAGTTTAAAATAGAACCCTGAACCATTCTTTTGCTGTACGGCCGACACTAGACTGGGACGTAACGCCATATTTAAGTGACCACTTTGATTTTCAAGCACAAGAAAGACAACAGTTTTATTATGCAAAGGTGTTCCTTCAGTTAAAAACAACTAATTTTATTTATATCTGCTCATCTTTGTTGAACTACGCTAGACTGCCTCACCCCACCCCCGCTGTTAAAAAAAAAAAACTCTGTAACTTTTACTCTGAGAAATTTTTTTATGAGCTTATTTTTACTTTTACTGGAGTAGATTTTTATAAATGCTAACTTTACTTGTACTTCAGTAAAATTTCACTGAAGTAACAGTACTTTTATTTGAGTACAAAATTTTAGTACTCTCTCCACCTCTGATAATACATTAGTTCAATACAGATGGTGGCTGCTATAATACCTCTGGATGCAGAAAAAGTATGTGAGGTCGAGGTTTTTGTTTCAAATATTGGACAAATTCAATTTGGGCTCTAACTACAATATACCACCAAAGTCAAGTCAAACTTCTTTACTCTGATTCAACAGCTGTTATTAACACTAATGACTTTATTATCAGGTAAATTTTCAATTCAAAGGGGCTGCCGTCAGAGATGCCCCTTGTCGCCACTCCTGTTTGTCTTATTTATCGAACCCTTGGCAGAAGGTATTCGTATGCATAGGGGTGTTTGGGACGTGGAGGCAGGTGAGATGGAATACAGCATACATCATTATATGCAGATGATTACCTGAGGCAGCCACAGTCATCAATTCCTTGTGTGTTAGAGATAATTAATCAGTGTAGTCAGTGTAGTGGATACAAAATAAACTTAGGGAAATCCCAAGCCATGTTTTTAAATGCCCCACAGAATGTTAAATTACAGTGTCCCTTTCACATCACTGACTCTGGGTTTCTTTATTTGGGCATACACATAACCCCTGACCTAAAGGATCTGTTCTCCAAGAATTATTCACCCTTAACAACAAAACTTAAACAGGACATGGACAGGTGGACGTCTTTGCCAATTTCTTTTTTTGGAAGAATTAACACAATTAATATCAATGTGCTCCCCTGTTTATTTTATTTATTTCAGTGCAGACCCTGTTATTTGAATTCTAACTTTTTTTAAGGGTCTGAATACAGCCATCAGTAAATTTATATGGAACAATAAAAAACACAAGGTTTAAATTCATTCTCTTCTCAAGCCAAAGGAGGGTGGAGGCGGATCTTTGACCAACATAGATTTACTATTGGGCTGCTCAAATCAAACAAATGACTTGTGGGTCAGTGTGGAATCATTTGCATGTGCCCCGAGAACACTAACATACTCTTCCATTTATTAATAATTTTAAGGCGATCCAGTCAGTAGTTAAACATTTTTTGTTATTAAATACCCTTTGGGCTTGGGAAGATGACAGAAAATATCTACACTTCCCCAGAAGTTTAACCTTGCAATCCCCAATCATTTTGAACCCCCGACTTTCCTGCTTCGTTATCTAGTATTGTCCTTCGGACCTGGGTAGAGAAAGGTATTTTTAATTTAGCCAGTTTATTTACAGATAATGTTGTCAAATCTTTCGAGACACTTTTATAGAACAGATTTTTTCAAATTTCTCCAGCTACGTCATTTTATTCAATCTGAAATGAGACAGGGCAAAATTCGTTTTGAAATGTCTGATATTGAAAATCGTCTCCTGCTTCCAGGGGCGTTCAAGGGTCAGATTTCCTATCTGTATGGCTCCCTTTTATCAAAAACCTCTTTTGGGAAAAGGATATGGGCCAAACATTCACTGACGATGACTGGCTCTCTATATGTGAGGAGGTTTTTCACAAATCAACTTCAATTTCTGTGCATGAGCAAAACAAAAAATCCCTATATGCCTACACAAAATATATCCAAATGTATCTCTACTGTGTTTTAAATGTAATTCAAAAATGGGAATATTGATGCATTCATTTTGGGATTGTAAGAAAATGAAACCTTTTTGGTACGAAGTGCATGATCTGGTTGAGAAAATACTGGCTAGAAAATTCACTATATCTCCACCTACATACCTGCGAAATTGTAAAATATCACTAGATCTTCCTTCGGATTTAAATTGTTTACTACATTTCATTACTGTCAGATCAACAAGGATACATCCGTCCGTCCACATCTCCTGTTTCATCCAGTTTCTTCTTTGTGGGAAAAAAAAGGGCGGGGACTCAGACCATGCATCGATTATCGCGAGCTCAACAAGGTATCAGTTAAGTACAGGTACCCCCTACCTTTAGTGCCTACAGCTCTGGAACAACTACGAGAAGCAAAAATTTTTTCAAAACTAGACCTGCGCAGTGCCTACAACCTGATTAGAATTCGCAAAGGAGATGAATGGAAAACTGCTTTTAGCACCACATCAGGCCATTATGAGTACTGCGTAATGCCATATGGACTATCCTCAGCCCCTGCAGTATTTCAGAACATCATTAACGATGCACTCTGAGAAATGTTGGGAAAATATGTCATAGCATACATTGACGACATCCTAATCTACTCACCAGACTGGAACAGCCACATTACACATGTGGAAAAGGTGCTAACCTGTCTGAGAAACAATCATTTATATGTCAAAGGGGAGAAGTGTGAATTCCATGTTAAGGAAATTACATTTTTAGGATATGTTATTGGCCAGGAGGGAGTACCGATGGATCAAGAAAAGGTTTCTGCCGTAAAGGACTGGCCCAACCCAACATCCATAAAAGAACTACAACGTTTCCTGGGGTTTGCAAATTTCTACTGAAGGTTTATCAGAAATTTCAGCCATATCGCAGCACCTCTCACGACCCTGTTAAAGGGAAATTCCAGAAAACCTGAAGTGGAACTCAGCAGCACAGCAATCCTTTTTGCACCTCAAGGAAGCCTTCACATCAGCACCTATACTAAAGCATCCCGATCCTTCAAGACCTTTCTCTGTGGACGTAGACGCCTCAGAAACCGGTGTAGGAGCAATATTGTCACAGAGATTTGGTAGCAAACCTAAGCTACACCCCATAGCGTTCATGTCAAAGAAACTAACACCAGCCGAACAGAATTACGACGTGGGAAATCGTGAATTACTGGCGGTGAAACTAGCATTGGAAGAATGGCGTCATTGGTTCGAAGGATCAAAACACCCATTTATCATATACACAGACCATAAAAACCTCGAATACATCAAAACAGCAAAAAGGATGAATGCTCGTCAAGCCCGATGGGCCCTGTTCTTCACAAGATTCAACTTTGTGCTTTCCTACCGACCAGGATCCAAAAATGCCAAGGCAGATGCCCTATCAAGGATCCACAACGCACCCTCTCCAAACAAGGGCGAGGACAGAATAATCCCAGAGTCCAGAATCGTATGTGCTGTTACATGGGAAATTGATAAAGAAATAAATGAATTCCCAAAAACCCAAATACCCAAGATCTCTCCCCACCGGAAAGTTAATGCCACTGCCAATTCCACAGAGACCGTGGTCCCATATTGCCATCGATTATCGATTTCATCACTGACCTACCCGAATCGAGAGGAAAAACCACGATTATGGTAATTACCGACAGATTCTCAAAATCCTTGAGACTAATTCCCCTAGCCAATCTCCCCACTGCTTTCAGAACAGCAGAAATATTGTTCCAACATGTGTTCAGGTATTTCGGCCTACCAGAAGACATGGTAGATCGTGGACCTCAGTTTATCTCGAAAGTATGGAGGGATTTCATGGAGAAGATGGGCATAACAGTAAGTTTGACTTCTGGTTATCACCCCCAAGCGAATGGACAAGTAGAACGAGCAAACCAGGAAGTAAGCAGAATGTTGAGAACATACTGTGCGGACAACCAACAAGACTGCTCACAATTTATCCCATGGGTGGAGTATGCACAAAACTCGCTCATTCACTCAAGCACCACTCAAGAACAAGTATGGGAACAAACACACCAACAACTACAACGAGCCTGCACAGAAAGCAAAAAATTTGCTGATCAACGAAGGGGAAGCAACACCGAATATAAACCCGGGGACAGAGTATGGATATCCACAAGAAATTTGCAGATCAAGGAAGGGTGCAGAAAACTCAGATTCATAGGACCATACAAAATAGTAAAGAAAATAAATGACGTCGCATACAGAGTACAACTACCCCGAGACTGCCGCATTGCTCCCACATTCCACATTTCACAACTAAAACCTGCAAAAAGGGGACCTTTGAACAACTTAGTACCAAACAACTCCTCATCCGAAACCATAGAAATAAAAAGCCAACCCATTTTCAGAATAAGAAGAATATTAAATTCACAAATAAAACAAGGTAAGCTACAGTACCTCATTGATTGGGAGGGGTTTGGCCCGGAAGAAAGGAGCTGGATCCCAGCTCAAGATGTACTAGATCCCCTGCTAACCCATGAATTCCAAGCACTCCACCCTACCAGACCAAAGCCTAGGCAAAGGGGTAGACCGCGAAGGAATAACGCTCCCGGAGAGAGCTCCTCGAGGAGGGGGGGGGGCTCTGTCAGATCTACTAAGAACTACAACTCGTAACACCAATGCCACGGTTCACCTGAATACTAAACACCTGAAGCTAATTACAGAACTAATAAAAGAGACTCGCACATGTCCGGTGGTTGCGAAGTATACGCCCCCTGTGATTAGCTCCAGAGTCGTTACCAAGCCTTTTGTGAATACCTGCCTTTTGATATTGACCCCGTTTGTGTTTTCGTTTCTGAGTTTAGCCTGATCCTGTTTATGCCCGACGCACATCGCCTGACCCTTGCCTGTTTAAACTACTATCAACTTTGGATTCTCCTAAGTGGTTTGTTTGATTTGTTCAGAAACAATAAATATCTTAACTGCACCTGCGTTCTCAGAGTCTGTAATTCTGACAATTATTTGTCTGGCAAAGAAACGTATACTAATCTTATGGCCATCATCTCACAACTTTAAAGATGTGTTTAGGCACAAGTGGCTAATCTTATTCCACTGAAAAAGCTAACATATGACTTACAGAACAAATCTGAACTATTCTGGCGGATATGGGACCTCTTTGTGGTATCTACTTGAACAATCATGACTCTTTCTTTCTTTTATGTTTTAGTAAGTGAGAAGCAGGAAAAATAGAATTTGCATGTACTCAAAAGATTACAGAGAATGCACAAGCATCAGAAACTGATGTTAAATAAAAAATAAGTTGGATGTGATGGCATCTGCAGCTCAGATTATGCCAGTAGTAAAAATCAAACCTACAAACTTACCTACGTTTAGTGGTAATAAGAGGGACTTCTACCGCTGGAAAAGGGACTGAGAAAACCTCCAGAGACAAGGGGAACCCACAGGGTCAGCTGAGGTTAAAAAGATTCAACTGGTGGACAGCATCAACAAAAAAAAAATAGAAAAAAAAAAGAACCGCTATGGAAACAGAACCACAATTGCCATGGAAATTGTTGAGGAGTTAGAAAGGATTGCTGCTGTGAGAGAATCAGACAAGGAGGGCTATAGAGTTATTCCAAATGGTAGAAAAAGCTCTCGCAGATCTCACAGACCTTGGAAATATCAGCGCAATCAAGAACCCACTTGTAATAAAGTCCACTGAAAGTAAGTTACCCGATTTTGTGAAAAGGCAATGGTTGGTCTATATGACAGATCCTGCAAATGGCATGACACAAGAGAAACACTGATACACTACTAGAGTTCCTAAAGAAAGAGGAAGAAATTCTTGAAAGGCTTGAGCAGCTCAAAATCTCAGAAAAGGCCAGAGAAGAAGTATTAGAAGTATACCGCCACCAGAACGACAAAGAAAGTTTCTACAGAAAGTGGATGCATCGTGTGTGGAGAGGAAAAGCATAGAGACAAAATATTCTTCTGCAAAAAGTTCAAAGAACTACAGAAAAACTAGCAGAGGAAATCCATAGTGAAGAAACTAGGTGCGTGTAAAAGGTGCTTGGGATGTCACAAGGATGGTGACAGATGCAAACTATCTTTGCAGAAACAAAGACTGTAAAAGGGGAGCCTTGTTAGACCACCATTACCTCCTTTGTCCAAAAGGGGAACTCAAGGACATGGGTGGGGGAAGAGCCACCACCAAAGACCCCAGGAAAGCAAGCAGATTTATAGACAAGCAGGAGGAGTGTTTGGCTGAATTCTCACCAGAACTAGCAGAAAAGTTCAAGAGAGCATTCACCAATAAAGCTACAATGGTAGACTGTTCTGAGAGAGACAAAATAGGACTTTTAATCATTAGTGGATTAAAAGAACTCCCTGTTATCATGATGTTGATAGAAGTAACCACTAATGCAGGACACAAAATTGGCACTCTGATAGATCTGGCCTCAGACACAAATTTTATTATGCACAAAGCTGCTGACAGACTCAAGTTGAGAGGAGAGAAAGTTACTTTGGTGGTTCATGGGGTTGGCAAGATGGCAATTAAAGTGAGCACAAAAATCCTGAGGTACCTCCTCAGGATTAGAGTCAAAACTCACAAGGGGACGGTGAAGGCTCATCAGTTGATCTCTTAAAGTCCACAGAAGTGTAACTCCAGATCAACTTAAAAAAATCTTTCCAGATGTAGATCCCAAAGAATTGACCAGGCTGGAGAAGATTGAACTCCTTATCAATCACCGAGCGGGGAGACTCGCAGATCTGTTTGAGAAGGTGGATATGAAGCTGCAGTCAAATATGAGGAAATCTTTGAAGTTCCAAATATTCCCAAGATAATCCAAAGAGGGAAAAGGCATGTTGCTGAAACTAAAAACTCACTGGCAAGTAACCAGGATTTTCTTGAGTGGTGGAAGTGGGAAATTATCGGAGCGGCCAGTGAATCAACGTGTGGTGTAACTGTTGTGATAACTGTCAGCCAGGAGGAAAAGAAATGACTCTAGCAGAAGAGAAGGAACTTGAGATCATAAGAGAGGGTCTCACCTATGTTGAAAAAGATTCCCACAGTAAGTCTCCACACTGGGATACAAAGTATCCCATGGTTTCAGGACCCATCCACACTTCCATACAACAGAAGTGGGGTGGAAATTGCTTTCCTAAGAACGGAAAAACAACTCAAGAGAGCACCAGAATGACGCATCCATGACATGGTTGAAACAGGAGCAGCGATGAAACTCACCAAGGAAGTGATTGAGAAGTGGAAGGGACCAGTTTGGTATGTCAGCCACTTAGTGGCACCAAACCCCCACTCAACAACCACTGTGGTACTGCTGGTCTGGAATAGTAGCCAAAAATTCAAAGGACTGAGCATGAATGATCTCCTGCTAAAAGGGCCAGATGTATTCAACCCTACTAGAGCTGTCTTGCTTCGATTTAGAAAGGGAGTATTTGCTGCTCTTGGCGACATTAAGATATATAACTCTGTCTGGCTCGAAGAGCATGAAGTGCATCTTCACAGGTTCCTCTGGAGTGATACTGAGGAAAAAGAAATAGGCGAGTATGCCATAACAAGGGTCAACATCGGATGGGTGCATTGCTCAATTAACTATGCATGAAACAGCACAATTGGTGAAGTTTGCTTATATGAAAGAGGTGTGTAGAGTACTTGAGGAGGATAGCTACATAGATCACATCCTCACATCCCACAATGACCAGGATAGACTGACCATGATAATAAATGGACATCAAGAGATTCTGACAGCTGGCAGATTTGCACTCAAGCCATGGGTTAGGTCAAGGAATCGTACTTCCGAACCAGATGAAGGAAGAAGAAAATAAAGCTTTGGGAACAGGGTAGAAACGCTACATTATGACCTCCATTAACTTCTCAAAAAGGAAAAAGAAAATGAGAACAGGCCAGAACCTTCTTGAAGGCGAAGTGAAACTGAAAACACCTAACTTGTTGACCAGGAGACAGCTACTCAGCCAGGTTGCTGGGCTAATTGGTCTCGAAAACATTGGGGCACCTTAATTGTGGGCTGAAGGGGGCGTCATATAAGAGACAGATGTTGGGGGCATATGAAGGCATGGATGGTAGCTCATCAGCTGAAACTGAGTAAAACCGATCTGTTGTTCATTCCTGGTGACTCATCCCCAGGTCAAGATCTTGTGATATCCCTGGACAACAATCAAATCACTCCTTCAGCCACTGCCCGCAATCTTGGGGTAACCWTGGACAATCRTCTGTYATTTTCCCCACACATCGCTAACCTTACTTGCTCTTGTAGATTTCTTCTTTACAATATCAGAAGAATCCGCCCATTTCTTTCCTCACAGGCTACATTTCTTTCCTCACAGGCTACTCAGGTGCTTGTTCAGACCTTTGTTATTTCAAAACTGGACTACTGCAACTCACTCCTGGCTGGCCTGCCTCTGTCCACAACTCGTCCTCTGCAACTGATACAGAATGCAGCAGCATGTCTCGTTTTCAACCTTCCCAAGTTCTCCCACACCACCCCATTCCTCCGCTCCTCCGCTCCTTGCACTGGCTTCCTGTAGCTGCCCGCATCAAATTCAAAACACTGATGCTTGCCTACAAAGCTTAAAATGGCCCAGCACACACTTACCTCTCTGCTCTAATCACACCACGCACTGCGCCGCATTCCCTCCAATCCTCCAGCACTGCTCGCCTCGTCCCACCATCTCTCAGGGATCGAGGGCGGCATTCATCCAGACTCTTTTCTGTTCTGGCACCTAGGTGGTGGAACGAACTTCCTCTAGATGTCCGTACAGCAGAGACTTTGACTATCTTTAAACGGCGACTCAAAACGTATCTATTTCTCCAGTACTTACAGGACACTCTTCCCAGTTGTGTTAGACTAATCGCACTTAGTTATTGACCTAGTTAAAGTATCTATCCAGTAATGTAAACTTTAAAGCACTTTTCGTAAGTCGCTCTGGATAAGAGCGTCTGCCAAATGCCTAAATGTAAATGAAGGAATGTACAGTGGACATTATTGGGGCCTTAGAGTATATAATGGGAGAAACGGACGAGAGAGGTAGTTGCTTCATGGATCACTTCCGGCTGTTATGAATTGATAATAAAGGTCGTAATCTTCTGGAAACAAAACCCGAGACCCGAGTTTTCTACAACACAATCTGAAAATTGGAAACCAGAACAACGGTATAAAAGTCATACACTGTAAAGCTAACACAAACAAACGAAACACGGCTTGGTAATGTATGAAAAAACTCAAAGGAGGGTATACTTCGTAAAATCCCTATTTAAGCACCTGGGTAATTAGGACGAGCAAAGAGATTTAATACATTTTGACTTGAAAAACGAGCAAGTCTTGGTTTACGAGTACTGAGTGTCATGTATCACACATGCGCTTCTTGTTTTGATGCCGAGTGTCACATGATCACAACTGAGCCAACGGTTTTTTTCTCTCTTGCGCTTCGGAATTGTGGGTAATCGTCTCCCTTGCTGGTTCTTAGTGGGCATCTCTCACTGGTACAATCAACATCCGTGCACACCCGTACTGTTTACTATAACACTGTGACCATGTGTGTGTGCGTAAAAAATTTTTTAGTTTTAGTTTGAAAGTATGTGTACTGTTTATTACAATATGTGTATGCTCTCATGTAAAGCAAAAGCAAGTCTCATTAGAGGGTAAAGATCCATTTGCTCCTTCTCTACATCAGCCTGCGCACATAAAGGCGAGAGAGAGAGTGTGTGTGAGAGAAGGGGCACGGTGTCAAATTACGCGCACGCACACACATAGACAGGCTGATACAGAGAAGGAGCAAATGAACCTCTTGGCTTCACACACACGCAGTGCCTGCGCGCATAAACGGAAACATTTATCTGTTGGGATTCATTTTTACTTTTTTTTAAGGTAAAGTGCAGGTTAATTTGTTTTATTGTTACATTATATATTGTATTCATTATTTTTATGTATTTATTTTTTTGGGCTGTGGAACAAATAATTTGAGTTTACATTATTTCTTATGGGAAAATTTGCTTTGTGTTTTGGAATATGAGCCAGCTTCCGGAACGAATTATGCTCAAGGTTCCACTGTAGCTTTGTCTGTTCTGCAGGCTTTGCTGGCCTCACAAGAACAATAGGCAAATTCCTCAACAATAATGTGAGACACTGCTGACGCAGTTAAAGTTATTCCTGCTAAAGGTATTTTGGGGTATATTGTGTGGCCAACATTTTTTTTGGTTAAATAAGTAATGGCACAGTGAAATAAGGTATATGTTGTTGTGATTTTTATGATTTTACACGAAAATTAAAAATAGGGGTTACATGTTTTTAAAAATGACTGAATACTACTATTAAGATTAATAATAAATAATGATATAATAATTATCTTATTTCAATGCACACAGACACGAAGGGAGAGAAAGCGTGAGGGAGCAGGAGACAGCATATTTGTTTATACACGCACACACGCACACACACACGCTCTTACTTCATAGAACACAAACAAACAGTCATATGACAAAATTTATGCCATAATCAGCAAATACACATGTGCAGCTCTACCAAATTCTTGCAATGTCCCTTTCATTTGTACCAACTGATTTTGGCATTAAATGGTCAGTCACTTGGGGGAACGAGAAATGGCCACATACTTTGACAGATATATGATATGATATGATGTATTGACATATATGACAGTTAATGTTTATAATAGCAATGGTGCTATATTGTTCATTGTATATGAACTTTCAAATGATGCATGCCTGAATTTTATGAATAAAAATAGTAAAGACAGAAACAGACCTCCTGGCAAAAGTGAGTGGTGAACCCATCTTCAGCAGACTCTGCAAACTCGGTCCATGGCTCCCTCTCTCTGGTGCAGAAGGCAAAAGGCATTGCTGTGGCCAAAAACACAAATCAATCTTATGGTGAAAACATCACCTTTATCACAAATACAGAGATCACAGAGGGAAATTGTTTAAGTAAGCTTGTAAAAGACAGGGGAAAAAGTTATAAGTTTAACAAAAGTGGGAAAAGAAAGCAATCACCTTATCATCTGGCAATCTCTATATGGACACCAAATCATGACCCTTTTACTGTATGTTTCTGCGTGTAGACCTTACATATAAAGAGTCACATGCATGAGACACACAAACAGACAAATGTACACACATGCAATACTCACTGCCTAGCCAAAAAAACAAACAAACAAACAAACAAAAAAACAGGTCATACACTAATATTTTGTTGGATTGCTTTTTGCTTTGATTATGGCATCTTTTCAGTAAGCTTCTGCAATGTCATAACATTTATTTCAGTCCAGAGGCATATTGAATTATGTCTCCATGCTCCCTGAGCCACTGTTTTACATTTTGAGCCCAATGTATCATGGCATTGCCATATTGGAATATGCCCATGTCATCAGGGAAGAAAAAATGCATTCATTGAAAAACCTGGTCAATTCAGGTGCTTACTGTATACACTCTCCGTTCAAGGCTACTGACTCCCAAGTCACTGGACGTGTGTTACATCAATTTATTTGCAACTGCGGTGCAAGCAAAAATGAATGCCCTACATGTGAGCAGCGTGCAGTTTTTTTTTTTTTTTTGTGGTGTGAGGATGTTGCCAGTGCCATTATTTGTCAAACAATTGGTTTGAATTATGGAGAAAATGTTTGTATATCTGCAAACAAAATTTTGACCCATACTCTAAAGAAGATGAACATTTTTTAAAGAGAATCATTGCTGGTGATGAGACATGGATTAATCACCACAAGCGTGAAAGTAAGCGGCAGAGTATGGAATGGAAGTGCAGACCAAGAAAAAGTTGAAAAGTCAACCATTAGCTGGAAAATTGATGCTTACAGTTTTCTGGGATTCTCAAGAGCCAGTATTGGAACATTATAAGAAGATTAGTATTAAAAAGGTGATTGTTACAGATGCTTATTGAAGAGCTGAAGCCTAACCTTTGGCTTGATGACAGAATATTGCTATCCAAGGGCAATACATGTTCGCATACTTCTGCCCACACTGTCTACAGTCTGCAAAAGCTTTGTTTTGATGTGTTAAAGCACACCCCCTGTAGTCCTAATCTTGCTCCATTGGACTTTTACCTGTTTGGTCCCCTGAAAGCAGCCCTGCGAGAATAAAGATTCCTTTCTGATGAAGAAGTGAAGATTGTGGTGCATTTGTGGCTCACAGATTACCCGGAAAAAAAAGATGGAATATGAACGCTTGGTGAAAAGTGGACTAAGTTTATTAATTGTAATGCAATTTATATATAGACCATACTTTTATCATATACGTTTTATAGATCTGTATATATGTTTATATTGCACTTGTACTTCTGGTTAGATGCTAACTGCATTTCGTTGCCTTGCAACTATGTGCAATGACAAAGTTGAATCTAATCTAATTTATTGAAAATCAAGGAGTAAGAGTGTAAGAGGAGATATGGTTCGGTCTCACAAGGGTTACTGGAGTCCAGGAGGCCGATGATGAATGGTGAGAAGTCCTGTGAAAAAGTACAATCAGGGATAATCCGTAAACTGAAAAATCTTCGAAAGAACGGAAGTTAATGATGCCCCAATGCTGTGTAATCTCGCCAGGTGGAGCATGGACTGCTTCAGTTAACTACAGTGTGGCAGTTTATACGGCATGTCCATATACTGTACAGGCCTTGTCAACATAGTTTCATAAATAGATGATAAGGTAAAAAAATCTAATAAAACCCATTAATAAAACAGATTTTTTTACATCACTCAATACACAACCCATGATGCTTATGCTATTTAAAATGAATAAATTTCTTAGTAAATAAAATTAGTTATTGTAATATTTTCCAAGACATCCTTAATAATCCTTAAAGACACGGTAACATGTGTAATTTACCTATACTGATAGCTGTAGATACGGAATATAAATGCAGGCTATGTATTTTACATTACGGTGTATTTTATCTAGTTCCGTTTAATACACTGATAGATAATATTTTGCTGCAAAGTAAAGCTAAAAATGTAACTTCTGCTTGAGTATGTTTGTTTATTTTTTATTTAATTTTTTTCGTTGATAGTCAAACATTGGCATAACAAATTGATTAATGGCGCATAATATCTGGAACAAATATCTGCCCATACTGATGTTACGTGGCGCTGTATGGAGAGCCGCAGCACGAGATCTCAGGGCTTGAGAGGGATTTAACAAAATAAGAGTGTGAGAGTGCTTATGATATGCACGGGAAGACCTTTCCGTTTAGATATGGTGTGGGATTATTAATTAGGAAACTTGAAAGTAAACAAAAGAAAACTGATAGCACAAAATTAACAAAATTCCTCCGCTCTGGAATCAAAAATAAAACTTTTGATCCTCTCTGGTCTTATGCCCTTACCGAGGACCTATGAGAGAGATTTATATTTTTTTGTGCTGTGGTAGCAGCCTGCGGATCTGCCCGTTCTGAACAGTTTATGCGCTGATCTGCATCTTGCGCGACCCGCATCGTTACAACAGATCAGTATTTCTTTTGTCATTTATCCCTGCATCACGTTCCCCCAGCAAAGATCTGATGGGGCATTAATCACTTATCACAACTGTGAATAGATGAGGCGACAGAGACAGATTAAATCCCCATAAACATTCACACTTGAGAACAATACTAAAACAACTAAAAAGTTCCAGAGATTTAGTGCCTGTTATTGCAGGACAGGGATCACCTACAGTATACTACTTAATCTTTTACTGCTTATATTTTTGCCCTAGTTTCATTGGGTTTTACACATTTTCATGTGCTGTGTTTGAGAGAGAGAGCTTATATTGTCTTAGATTACTACTACTACCACTACTATTAATAATAATAATTTTTGTTATGCAAATTAAACCCATGGGACTCAAACATCATCATCAATCATCATTTCAGGTGCTATTTGTGTATGTGTGTGCGAGAGAGAGAGAGAGAGAGAGAGAGAGAGATAGAGCTCATGCGCGCATAAGAGAGCTTAAAGTATATTGTGATTTGTCCAAGGTTGCTAAACCCTGGCTTATACTACTAATAAAAATTATTTCAATTAAATCTATTTGTCTCAATCACAAATTAAGCCAACGCTGTAAACAGATGACACAACAAATTATTCATTTTCATATATACATTTTACAAATTATACATATACATTTTCTATTAGAAAATATATATACAAAAAAGAAATAAATGAAAAAAAAAAAAAATCACCAATTGTTGCTAAAGCCAGCCCGTGGCTGTTCAGGGTCAAGTTTATAAGTGCATTTGTTAATACAGAGTACTGCAATGCATCAAACACTTATTTCCTTCTTTGTTCTATTGTAAATATTGCTTATTAAAGATGCACTGTTTTATGGGACATGGCAGTTTTGTAATGTTCAGCAAAATAAACACTGTCTACGGCGAATTTACTGTAAACGTCTCAAAGTCACAGGTGTGTGTGTGTGTGTGTGTGTGTGTGTGTGTGTGT